>VUQH01025624.1:0-12642 GCA_015106775.1 Etroplus canarensis
GCCTTCCAGCACACCAGTCAGAGACTCCAAAAAGGGTGGGTACTCTGACACATCGTTCGGTGCATAAGCGCAAACGATGGTCAGGGCCCGTTTCCCAACCCGAAGGCGTAGGGAAGCAACCCTTTCGTCCACTGGGGAAAACCCCAACATAGAGGAAACCAGGCGGGGGGATACAAGAATACCCACACCCGCCCGTCTCCTCTCACCCGGGACAACTCCAGAAAAGGCTAAGGTCCAACCCCTCTCCAGGAGTATGGTTCCAGAGCCCGAACTGTGCGTTGAGGTGAGGCCTACTATTTCTAGTTGGTATCTCTCAACCTCGTGCACCAGCTCAAGCTCTTTCCCCACCAGAGAGGTGACGTTCCACGTCCCAAGAGCCAGTTTAGCAAGCCGAGGATTGGGCCGCCAAGGTCTCCGCCCTGGACCGCCACCCAATTACAGGACTATCATTCTAAACATGGCTTGAAAAGAATGGCTGCCTTTACATTGAAATGACAGACTAAAAATTTATTCTTTACTCAGGGGTAGCCTACCTGTTGCCCTGTGCTGAGTATGCACAATAAAGGTGGGATTTGTATGAACTCCAAAACTTTAACTTGAAGGTAAATCTCTTACCATTTTGCTTCTTGCACAGGTGTGTGGAGAGGCAATCTTTAACTTATTTTGGAAAATTCTGGTCATCACTTAGTCTTTGCCTCAAGTTTCATTAAGTAAAGAGTACACCCTAAAACAGGTGAATTATATTCATATCTGTAATTATTCATTTTGATTCAGTCCTAAACACTACAACTGACATCTGACTAATTAGGTTGCTTTTGAAAGTAACATTGTAATGTGTACCTAACTGAAGAGGTGAAAAGCACTGAATAAGTTTGCAAGCAGCAAATTTCTTTATTCATTTTATTAAGAGTAATTCATTATGTATTATTGTTTTATTAAGGTCAAAAGCCATGTATGCATGACATTCTGATTGAGAGCTGAGCCCGCCTGAAGGTCAGATTGATTGATGGTGATGACATTATACTGACATAGCAAAAACATTTTGTGGCTTTTTCAGAAAAATTTATTTCATGTACTGTGGATAGGAGAAGCTACACTTACTTGTTAATCTCCAGTGAGTGCACGCTGTATCTGCTCTCAAGTTTGTACTTGCCAGGGTTGGTAAGGGGATCAAGCGCCACATTGTTTTTGTACCTTATGGTGGGAGGCAGATAACACCACAGACAGAGCAAGAAAAAAGCAAAAGCTTGAAAAGAATAAAATAGAATCAAGAAAGGAAACTTCAAACCACAAAGCCAGATGGATCTTTAGGGAATGAAGAAGCCAGAGAAGAAAGATTTGAGGTTATGTTGTTGGCGATGTGTGTTGGTGACCTACCAGACGACCCGTGGATCGGGCCACCCACTGACAGTGCAGTGCAGCCGCACACACTGCTTCTCCCACACAGTGTGGGAGCGAGGTTTAATTACGAACTCTGGGGGATGCATCAGGCTGTCTTCGTTCATGCGCTTGAAGTGTTCCTCGTGTTCATGGATCTAAATATAGAACAAATCACTCAGAGCAGGTTTTACCTTTTAGCAACCATTAACGGTTCCACACAATTGTGCAATTTCACCAAAAATTCACAATGCATGCTTGAAGCAAAAACAAAGCTTTTACATACACAAATTCAACACAATTCCAACCCATCTATTTTTTAAACACACAAGTATTATGTATTCTTTGCATACTATGACTGTAAGAGTGTGTTTTTCATTAGTCCTCTGAATAGATGGGGTGTTGAGGTCTTGTGCTTGATTAGTATCCCCTCAGCACATAATATAACAACACCACTGAGACACTACTTCCTTGTGTCTCAAGAAACATGATCTCCTGAAGAATTTCTCACCTAGTAGTAAGGCTATCTAGCAGTGGAGACAGATAACTACAGTGAGGGGGTAACTGTGGTTTTTCATGATGCTCACTAAATGGCTTGGTACTGCTCCATATAATCACCCAGGGACATAAATAGCTTTCTTGTGTAAGGGGTAGTAAAAACAACCACTTAGCCAAAGGCACTCAAGCATTATTGCAATGAAGTGAGGTCAGTTTTGCTACAATAAAAAATACTCTTGTTTTGTGTGGCAACATATTAGGAATAAAACATGGATTTTTTTTTGTGATATTAAAAAACAAGTTACAAAAACAATACATCATGAGGCAGAATAGTCTGCCATGATATTGCAAGAGTTATGATACTCCCCATTTCCTCCACTCTGCACAAAACAGTTACTATTCACTCATTACTGATTACCCTAATTTGAGTTATTTTGTGTTACCTTGAGTATCAACACATCATACTAAGTTGTTACAGAGTAGTTCTCCATTATCTTGTATAGAGTGTAAATTTTGTCTGATAGTAAAATGTTGCCCTTTCATAATTTTATTTCCATTCACAAAAAGAAAATTCTACTCTACAGATCAATGGATGAACAACAGCACTCAGCCTGTGGTGATCAGTGCATACAAGGTTTTTAAAAAAAAAGCATTTTCCTTTTAGTTAATTTACTGAGGTTAAACCTGCTGCACTTACTTTGACCCAAGGCCTCGGACCTTTTAATAATCTGCTAGTCTTTTTTTAAAAATCTTGTCATATTATGGAAGTGGAATTCAATACACTGTAAATACTAAGAAGTTACCCAGTAGTTTGAGGATTACTTCACCATTATCTTCTTTTCTCTGTGTCCTCTAAAGTAAAGTGAAGAGTAATGTGTCATACATAGCAGTTACTCAGTAGTTCCTTATTACCTAATGAAAAGCTATCTTAGCATACTAGTATATTATTTGGGAATTTTAGTTACAGTCCATGAATGACACTTGTTTGCGGTGTTTACACGTACAAATGTAAATTTGAGCTGCCATGAAGGAGGCATTTGTGTTGATATCACAAATACACAATGCTGAATTGTGATGTCATAACTAAGGAACATTCATCTGTGGTGGCACAAACAAAAGAGGTTTATTGCTATATCTGCCAAGTATAATGGAAGTTTGCAATATCATGGAAACGTTGACACCTGTGATACCTGACTACCATAATGTCATAAATATGAGAAGGCAGTCTGTAATATCATCAAGAAGATCAGTTTACAGTCATGTCACAAACAAAAAAGTATGCAGGTTTTTTCAAGCACAAACAAACACTACTACAGACCCTAAAATCCTGTCTTTTAAAAGCTCTTCATGCTTGCTGTGAAAGAAAAAAAATTGCTGTTCTGTGTGATCTCAAAACAGTGAGAAATCCCACACTGACCCTTTTATTCAGAGAGATGCGTTCAGCCGACTCACGCATGGTCTCCTTCCTGGAGATGAGCTCAGACCTCTCCATCTCCAGACCACTGGTGAACAAATCCCTGCGAGCCATGTATGCAGCAGTGTCTTTCACTCTGGCTTCCTCTGTATCTGAAAGTCCTGTAGCAAACTCTTGACTAGGAGTCAGCAAAGCAGGGCCAGGGATGGATATGGGGATCAAGGCATATTGTTAAAACTGACATAACTTTAAGATGTCGCAAAGCAATCTTGGATTTCCAGTTCCATACAGTGGGATATTTATTACCTGCCCCTGAAGATAGGCACTACATAGCCGATGATTTGGTTTTCTTTATCCACAGCCAAGTAAGTTGGCTTGGCTCTCTTGGGTAAGGGGCTTAGTCTGCTCTCCTCCAGGCCAGAGTGTGAAGACACATTAAGTCTGAGACATACAAAATACCATCAGCCTGGCACACAGCCAGACAGTGCAACTAACAGCATGACATAAATATGTGGGGATAAAGCCAAGGCCAGGGATGGATGAGTTGTAGATTAAGGTTCAACTGGAAAGTAGTGGAGATGGTTTAGTTTTATTTATAGCATTTCTACAACTCTATGTGCCTCAGTTATGATTTCAGCATCAAAACTACCATACAATATGAGACAATACCAACACCACTGAGGATCACTAAAAACAGTCAGTCATTATCAAATGGGCTTTCTGCAATCTATGATGTCATCACATTGTATCACATACTGAAATGTCAAATCCAACCACTATTATAGCCCAAACTATGCATTTAGTGCTTTAATGTTACAACACAGAACACTGTCCAAAGTCATACTGCATTTTAGATTTCTCCTCTCTCTGTTTACGTCTAGAGGCCCCTCAATTAGAGGCCCAGTGGCCTAATGGATAAGGCATCAGCCTCCGGAGCTGGAGATTGTGGGTTCAAGTCCCACCTGGGTCAAAAATTTAAACAGATTTGTAGCTATTAATGGAGATTAATCAAGAGCGCAATATATGGAAAAGCAGTCTGTCATATCCAGAGCTATTGTGTGTCAACACTATCTGGAGCTCAGAATAGTGGTGAAATTCTCAGTACAGAGAACAAGAATGCAGAGGCAACAGGCCAGCTGCCCTCATTCTACTTGGGTGAGCGTCCCTTTAGTTCTGACCATTCCCAAGAGCATTCTGTGAAAAACTATCAAATCACAGATGAAGCTGATATATAATATGAGAGTGTGAAATGAACCCCATATGATATGAAACTCCCATGACCTCATTAATGCAGTCCCATCTTTGCAACAGAAAAAACAGCAATGTCATAACCACCCTGACTGTTAAATCATCATCACATCATAGTGCTCCTCATCTCTCCTCAACACAGATCTGTGGCCTGGTGAGCTGCCCAGCTATGAGTGTAAAGGCAAAGATGAGATAGTAAAATCTAAGCTCTCTGACCTGTTCACACTGTCCAGGCCAGAGTATTTAAGGATTTGCCCGATGCCCTTAAAGATAGGATCACTGTAAACTGAGTGTTTTGTTACTACTTGGATAGAAAAGCACCATCTAACCTGTAAATATCATGAAACCTAAACTGATGACAAATCATCCATACTTTTTAATTTATTTTGCTATTGTAATTATCCACCTGTAAGATTTGACTGCCTTTGCATTTTCCATTAATACAATGTGTAAGAAACAGACACACTGACCATATACACACACGTAGTTCTTGTATAGTCTCCACTAGAAACAATGCATTGGAAAAATTCTGGGTAACAGAGCCAACCTCTCATGATCAACTATCCTCATGTCTATTGGAATCACAGGGAAGTTACTAAGTTTCCAAGACACAATAACCAAAATGAACGTGATTAGGTTTTAAAGATTCACAGCACAGGGCCTTCATTTTTTAAGTGGGCAAGACTTGATAAACTATCACTTATGACTTTCACTCTAGCATGTCAAACAGGTCAAGATGCTATTTCAGCCAGTGAATATAATATATAGTTCTGCCATAACATATCAGTGTATTCCCTCTCAAAAAAAGAAACACTTTTAGATACATTATTGTGTTATTGTGACTTAGTCAACATGCATAAGAGCACAAAGAGCAACTCTCAGGCTACATGCAAAGTTTCATGCAGGATTCAAAGCTCTTTTCAGTCAGAGTGAACGTCCTCAGATGTCTGTGAGGGTTGATCAAAGTGGAAGAAAACTCAAGGGGGAGTAAGAGTGTTACTTGGTGTCAAGGAAAGATGATCCCAAAGTTGTGATAGGGAAGTGATCTCACAAAGGTGATGGAGGTGAACTTGATCAGCTGGGGTGGGGTAGGTGTTAGGGAGGTAGTAGGAGCTTTCTTGTCATAAAGAAGTGGATTGATAAGTTGATCTACCTCCCCTTCCTCCTTCTTACCCCCTGCTCCTGGTGGTGGCGGCAGAGGTGCTGCCAATTGCACTGTATCTGCTGCTGGACTGGTACTGACTCAGTTTAGACTGAGTCTCCTTGCTACGGTAGCCTCGGTCATAGTGGCGATGGTGCTTCTGGTAGAACGGTATAGATCCTGACATCCTGCAGACCGCTCCTCGTGTGAGCCCTGAATTTCCAAGTTTCTTCCTGCCTATCTGTTTGTCTGTCTAGTTAGTTAGTGGTCAAGAGCATGTTGATTGACTGTCAATACACAGTAGGTTCACAACAAGCTTTTCGATACATTTTTGCTGAACATCAATTGTTATTCTACTTCTCAAGACAGATAAACTGTACCTACTCAAATGCAAGATAGTCAAAAATTACACAATAGTTCGTTGATCGTTAAAGATTATCACAGGACCCTTGATGACACCTGCAAATTCAAACCTGCAACATCAGCTACCAAGACATGATATACAGTTTCAGGCAATTAGGCACTTTCTCAGCATGCTCACACAGACATATGCAACAACTACAGCCTTGCATATTACATCTTACCCCTGCTGTAGCCACTTACTCTGGTCAAACCCTCTCAGCTCTAAGTTTTAAAGGAAAAGATGGTTCAACTCCACACTTAAAGCTGCCCAGCAAACCCACAGGTAGGCACGCACAGGGCTGCGGTCTACACAACAAAAATAATGTTGGCCCTAGCCAGAGTGTCCAAGCAGCAGTCACATCCTTTTATGGTGAGGGTGGAGATAAATATAGCTTAGAGCAGAGCTGGGGGGCAAGTCAACTCCCATAGTGCAACACATTTATGGGTGCAGGTCACTGCCAACAGGGATAACTGCCTGATAGGTAAACACAAGGTTGTTTTTTATGGTCCCAAGTATCATTGAATGTCATTGTTTAATTTTTAATGACAGTTGTATAGATTTTTTTATTCTTGAATTAAATATATAGAATATGACTCTGTGTACAGGCTATGTATTCATGAATGTGTGTGTTTAAATGCTTATTTATCTTTATTCAGACTATATAATTTTTTTTTTGCTGCCATCTTTTTGTATCTACTGAAGAAAATGATAAGGCTAACATTACAATCCACCTTTCAAAGTAAGCCTCACACTTTAAAAGCACTGCATTATCCAACTTTTTCCTTGAGGCAGATTCCCAAGCTTTTCCCACTTTCTTTGTTCAGTTTCTGATATCTTCTGACAAAACGTTGCTGACTTTTTGTCAGTATGGCATTGCTGGATAACCTCCAGCAGCTTTTGTCTTGTCTTTCTTCTGCAGCAGTCTCAGCTGTGACTGTTGCTAACTTTAGCATGCTATTGTTACTTGCATTGCATACAACAAATGTCAGTTAGTGCCTCTTTGTCACTCTCTCTTTCAGTGTCATTGTCATTTGTAGAAGTACACAAGTGCACCTCTGCACATAAACAGCTACTAAGAAGATTAAATAAGTCAAAGACTCAGAGTAGTGGCTAATTTTAATGCTGATTCCCGTAAGACACATAAACAAACATGTTTCTATGCACATGCAAATACTGTACGGTTAAGGTCATTTGGCAGGTAGATTTAATGTAGCCTCCAACTGTGTTTGGCCATTGTCCTGGAATTCCACTTCAGCACAAGCATCTGTTAATTTCCATGGCAAAAATAACATGTCAATCAACACTTTTGGGGCTTTTGTGATGAACATTCCTCCTTTTCTGGCTCTCACTCACCAATATCCAACATAATACAACAATCAGCAATCAGGATGACAGCATACCTGAAATGTTATGGCAGCGATGTGGAGTGTGAGCGCATTAAAAGCGATCAGCTCACTATTGTGCATTGAGGGAGTGAATAATTTTAATTTTAATTTTTTTTTTAATTTTACTATACTTTATTAATCCCCTGGGGGGAAATTACAATTGCCAACACTTCTACACATGCAGTCACTGCATGTGTAGAAGTGAAGTATTGTATAGGCTGCCATTTCAGGTGCCAGGGATCAATGTAGGGGTTTGGTGCCTTGCTCAAGGGCACCTCGGCAATGGAAAGGGGGTGACATCCTTATGGCCTCTGGTCCACCTCCACACACATGGGTCCAGGGCAGGATCTTGGGCCAACAGGGCTTGGGTAGCCACAGGCAGGTTCTGAGCCAGGTCCCTCCGCAAGTCTCCTGCTACTAAATCCATCCTCCAACACACTGAGTCATTGCTGCCCCCGGATACAAGACATCAGGGTCACAGGACTTCTGACTGTCTGATGAAATGGGTTACATTTTATAGGTGCATTGTAATCAGTTACAGCATGATAGTTTTAAACCGCTGACATTAACTGAAAAACAAGGGAGTCACAGTAATTATCAGATAAACAGCACTGAGCACATCTGTATCTGGCTTCACTTGTGAACATCCTGCTCCAAATCCACAAAGGAACCACTCACAGTGGAACTTTTCCACATGCATGATTTCAGAATAATTATATTAACGTGTTTCATCTGTATTGGATCTCTTACAGATTTGATTTTGTTTATTTTTTTGAAACAAAAAGATATAATGTGCTATTACTGAGTTTAAATTGTGTTTGAGGTTCCATTTATGTCTAAATTATGTTCATATGCACAAAGTCTGTGTTGGCCTCCAAACTTCACTTCAATTGTGATGAAACTGTTTAATAGATTGTCCTGTCATTTGCTTACCTGACAAAGCATATGTTGTCTTGCTGTCTTTTTCTCTTGTTGGGCTGAAACTTTTTGCTTCTTGCCCTAACGTGTAAAATCAGCTATATCACCCAATAACTCAATTAACTTTTTAGAATATTTTTGCTGCCATACTCCCTTATATGCAGTACTAAGTCTTAGGCACCCCTCATTTCTTTATATTTTGCTTTCAAGGAGCAAGACTTTCTTTAATCATTTAAAGAGGTCTTGAGCAATTGTTCTCCAGGCTTTCTGGAGGTGTTTCAAAGTGCTCTTGGGCTATTGGTTGCTTATTCCCACAGTTTCAGTTAAGTGGCACTGACAAGGTGTGCACTGTATCCTAGAAAAAAATCTGAGGACACAGGACAAGTGGAAGAAGAAGTGGCAGGCCTGAAAAACTACAGCAGATAAACAGTACCTGAAAATCATGCACCTAAGAAATAGGGATAAATCCAGCAAAGATCTGACACAAGACTGGAGAGATGCATTTAGCCCTTTTGTGATCCATCTACTGTTTGCTGAAGCCTTGTCAGCAATGGTCGCTGTCAAGAAACCATTCTTAAGGAAGGGAAACAGAGAGAAGACTGAGGTATGACTGAAAATCAGTGGCAATGGATCTTATGGAGTGATGAATGGAGCTCAACATCATTTAAGCAGTGAGGGGTCATCTTGACAGAAAATGGAACAAAAGGTGGCCAGTTTTTTTTTTAAAAAATGTGTCCTGTCATGTTCTGTCACCTAATGACTCATTAATGTACTGTCTCTCAGAATCAGAATCAGAATCCTTTATTAATCCCAGGGAGAAATTGCTTGCATTACAGACACTTCATTAGGTATATATAAATGTGTAAGATAGAAAAATACAAAAATGAGGGCCTCTTCCTGCTAAAGGGAGCTCCTTCTTCTCACTGTTGCCAAAAATACAGATAAGAAGATAAAATATATGAGAAAGTCCCATATGCAGAGAGCCCAGTGCTTTGCATAGTTGGTTCAAGTTTGAACAATATTATTTACAGTATGTACACAGTGTGGCAGTAGGCAGCCAGTGCTTTATTAATAAATTGTTATCCACTTTAAAGTCCTGGATCATGAGATGTTAAGGAAAACTTGCTTATTTTAGGTTGGGGGGTGGTAGTGGCTCAGTCTGTTGGTGACTGGTTGGGAACCAGAAGGCTGCTGAGTGGTGATGGTTTGAAACTTTCCTGTAGCAGTTGGAAGCTTGTGGGGCCAGTTCATGACCCACCAGGGACCCACATGAGGTACACTGGAGGCTTGGAGAGGAGTCAACCCACCTTCCCTGAGCACCGCAGGCACCGCCGAGCAAGGCCTCGAACCCCCACATTGCTCTCTGGCACCTGAAAGCACCCACAATGGGCTGCCTTGTATGTCCTTACCTTCATTAATTGCATGCCTTAGTTCTGTGTGTGTGTGTGCTCACATGAATATGACTGCATGTAACATGTGTGTTTCATATCAAGTGTGGAGAAATTGCTGTGTAATTTCCCCATTAAGGAAAGTATCACTTCTTCAAAAAAATTTTTGCACTTTAAAAACATGCCACACACCTGTTTTGGGGATCAATTTTATTCTTGTGTCAGCCCAGGACACTCTTACAATAGAGATTCTTGCTTAATCAATAAGAAATACATTTTGCTCTTTTCTAATTTATAAAGTGTTCTACGATACCTGTCCCTACTGATTTTTGATATGTGCCTACCAGTTAAATTGGTCACCATTATTGCTCCTCCTCAGCCTGGTCCTGCTGAAGACCTCTTCCTGCAAAAGGAAGCTCTTCCTTCCCAGTGTTGCCAAATGCTTGCTCTAGGGGTTCATCTGATTGTTGGGATTTTCTCTCTAATATTGCAGGGTCTTTAAATTGCAATATAAAACACCTTGAGGCAACGGTTGCTGTGAAATGGCACTATATAAATAAAACTGAATGGAACTGAATTGAAACGGTAGGAGAATCTCAAAAACCAAAGACCTTTTGAGAACCTTGCCTATAACCCTCTAGCCTAATGTATGTTAATAAAATAGTTTCTTAAGATTTTTTTCTTAAGATTAAACTAGAAGCAACCCCTCTAAACCCAAAAGAGGTAGCTCACAGGGAAATAGGTAAGGTACACCTATCACAGGGCCAACAGAGGAAAGGAGCCAATCATTCACACCTACAACCAATTCAGAATTGCTCATTAACCTAACATGCATGTCTTTGAACTGTGGGAGGAAGCCAGAGTACCTGAACAGAATCCATTCAAACATAAAAAGAACATGCAAACTCCACACAGAAATGTCCAGCAGGGGGAGTCCAACTCAGCACCTTCTTACTATGAGCCAACAGTGCTAACCCCCGTATCACCATTTATATTCATGTTTTGGTTCAAACAACTGCTGAAGGATAGAAAGCCCTCTCTTGTTGGAGGCACTGTTGCCTTGCTGAATAAAGTTATAGTGTCTTTTTCCAAGTAATTCCTCTACTTCTTTCATGCTTATTTTCTATGGTTGTACCCTCCAACACATCCTACCTGAAATCTACACCTTTGCTACACTCAAAGCCCATGTGTCAGCACTCTTTTGGACACCAAAAGGTGCAGTAAACTGCATGATTAGTGCATGTGACCATGTGTCAAAGAATAGCACACAATCTCTCAGTATTTCTTATCACAAACATCCAAAGCTTTACATAGCACTGATAATAAGCCCTAATTACCAAAACAGCTGCTACTGGCAGCTGATACAGATTAGCATTTTCCTTGAAACTCTACAGTTCTATAAAAAAGTCTAAAGTCTGTCTCTGCACAGGAATGTGACCACACAGTCATCTCATGACTAAATCTTATTTCACTGCATTGTCTGTTGTTTCAGTGTCACAGGCAACATAAATCTATGTCATAGTTTTACCAATATCCATGATGGATATAACTGGAATAGCCTGTAATTAATTATTATGACATTGAGTACAGTGCATATTTAGAATCTGGTGAATGTAAAGCCTGTAGTATCTACTGTTGTTGACACTTTTACCAGAAAGTTGTTGCTTTAAGTCCAGGTAATAGTTTTGAGGCTATAAGTGGTGTATTATGGTCCTTTATACTAAAAGGTATTTCTATTTTTTGAGCAGTTCCCACTAACAAACATAAATGATTTGTTTAATCACAGCATATGGCTGACTCAATAAGATTTAAATGGACCATGTGTTTAAAGTAATCTATTTCTTCTTTCGGCTGCTCCCGTTAGGGGTCGCCACAGCGGATCATCTGCCTCCATCTCACCCTATCCCTTGCATCCTCTTCCCTCACACCGACCCTCTGCATGTCCTCCTTTACTACATCCATAAATCTTCTCTGTGGTCTTCCTCTTCTCCTCCTGCCTGGCCGCTCCATGCAGTAATAAACTGAGATAAGCTGTCCAGGAAATTCCAAGATATCTATTGAGACTATTTCTACATCTGTTTGTGCTGCTTCCATGCATTGAGGCTATATGGAGTTAAAAGTTATGAGCATATTCAGCTCACACATAGTAAAATATTCAGGCAAGCTGATAATTAACTCAATAATTGTCTAAATATCAATTGGAAAAAGCATGAGAGTTGCACACTCTAGTGGTTCAATGTAGCATTACAACAGCTAATAAAACTACAATACAGCTACAATACAGCTACAAAGTACAGCTAATAATACTATGGCGGGGACTAGTGCCCCCTGTAGTGTAGTGGTTTGTGCATTCACCTTACAAGCAAAATATCCCTGGTTGGATTCCAGGTGGGGACACAAGCCCCCCTCACCATGGAGGGCTGCATCAGGAAGGGCATCTGGTGTAAAAAACCTCTGCCAATGACAATACAAGGGAGTAGCAGAAAGGTACATGCTATATCAGGGACTGGTGACCTTGAATGTCAAAAGAGCTGTTTCCAAGCAATTCTTGGCCCAAAAAAATCAGCACATATTTGAGCCTTACAATGTCTACTTTTGTAAGCAATTTGTGATTAACATATTTTTTTATTTGCTGTAATAAAAGAATGAAGGTGACACAGCCTATTATGTATAAATAACCCCTATCTCTTCTTCTTCTTCTTCTTCTTCTTCTTCTTTCGGCTGCTCCCGTTAGGGGTCGCCACAGCGGATCATCTGCCTCCATCTCATCCTATCCCTTGCATCCTCTTCCCTCACACCAACCCTCTGCATGTCCTCCTTCACTACATCCATGAATCTTCTCTGTGGTCTTCCTCTTCTCCTCCTGCCTG
>VUQH01025630.1:0-12365 GCA_015106775.1 Etroplus canarensis
AAAAACCCCTCACACACACACACACACACACACACACACACACACACACACACACACACACACACACACACAAACACATACACAATAAGAATAAAAATAAAATATATTAAAACAAAATAAAATGAAATAAATGAACTGGATTAAAATCACATATCATAGTGAATACACACTGTGCAAAATGCAGTAGCCTGAGGGAAAAGTGAATGTAAGATTTTAGTTCAGTATAAAAAAGTCTAAATATCATATCCATGTACATTGGAGTATATACTTTGTATTTGACCATTTACATGATATATTTGAAAATACACTGAATACACTGTTAGTGATACATGTTGGGGTTTCTCTATATGCCAGAGAGGAGGGAAACTGACAAAGCATTAAGAAAAATCCAAAGTTTTTTCATTTCTGAGTTGAAAGTAAAAATTTCATGAATTGTTTCTATTGTTCAGTTTAATTCAACAACAAAATAATTATTCCCCAAAAGCAGTTGGTGTTGATACAACGAGTTTGATTTCTCATTCTGCAAATGACTGTACTTTGTTGATTTCATAAGCTGGTGGTTATAGGAGTCCCCAGGTTCTGTTGAGACGTTGTCTCAGAGAATGCTCAAAATAATATGTTATTTGATACACAGTTTTAGGGTTTTTCATCCTAAATCTACAATGTTTCAAGTTGTTTTTGTTGCTATGGAAAAAGAAATGTTGTTCTCTGAGTTAAGTTTGTGCATGGTTAAGAACCTTTTGTGGAGACACAGTGTTAGTGTATATTCTATTTTAAGTGCAGCTTTTACTGTATATACCGTGGACACACATAGACACTGTCAACACTGCTTAACATGAGCAAACATCATTCATTTTACCATCATGTTGGGACCTCTCAGTAGAACAGAGAGTGGTGCACTGGCAGCTCTTAAAGACAGCCCATACTATCTGGCATGGCAATATGTCTAAAGTAGTTATAGTCACTAAATTACCATCTTAAAAGAAACCCGCAAGCCTCAGTCTGTTATGTAACAAATGTTGGCCCAGCACTATCAAACGAGTGCTTGATCTCCCCTGGGATTCACAGCCATGTCAGTCAGGGTCAAACTGCTATAACGGATGTGTCAGGGCTTAGCATGAAGACGGGCAGGGCCATGCTTCTACAGATCCTCACCAATGGTAAGAGTCAGGAAATCCAATTCACAATGAGATCCCACCGGAGCCTGAACTCTCAGCAATTCGCCTCAGCCAAGCCTGTAATTGATATTTGTCAGAGGAAAAGGGTGGTCCATGTCAGCTCTGAAGCTGCTGGGAGATGGAGGAAGGCAGAAGGGCACAATTGAAGCTCCAGATAGTAGAGGAATATGTCTGTGAGTCATCAGCTGACAAGCCCATTGAATTGAAGCACTCTGTATTGTGTATTTATATTTCTATTATTCCTCATAAGTACGGAGTGTTATAATACAGTTTTAAACAATTTCTTTTTGCATTGCATGATTAATGCTCTTCTGAAATAAAAGCTTAACAGAAGAAGTACACTAATAAAATATTTATACTTGATCTACTTAAAAATACACAAAAATGCTTTTTTTGCATCAGATTATTATGCAGATCAAGCAAGACTAGCTTGGGGGCAAACATCCCATCTGAGATTCATGGGTGTTGTTTTACTGTAGTATGCTACTTTAGCAGACCAAAAGGACTGAACAGGATTCATAAGAAATAAAGGTGAAACATATAGATGCTACAGCCATAACATAACCTGTACCATGGCGTAGTTATACAGGAGACACTTATGATTCTGTGTTCAGTGATACTGTCAAGAGGGAAAGTGGACCCTCTGGAACCAGCAGCTCCTCCTACTTTACAGTTTTACTTAGACTGAGTAAATAAACGCTGCTCACTGTGTATTGTGTTGATGTGCCTAAGAATCTTGAATAATATAAATACATATTGTTAAGATGTCATACAGACATTTTTTTTTTAGAGATAAGGTAATATTTTTAGTTATGATCAATTTACCATTTACTGCCACTGAGCACAGGAGAATGGTGTAACATCAGTAATCATCAGCATATAAATATTTATTGTTTTAATAATATTGATAGTGATTAATATTATCATGTATTACTGCCCTGTATTACAATGTGTTTTGCAATTTGAATCTTTTACCCATAAACATGCCTGACAGAAAAGCAATATTTATGTAAGAGAATTTCCTCTCATTACAGGAAGGATAACAGAGCTATAGAAAGCCCCAGTGGCAGCAGCACTACAAGTGGAAAAGTGGCAATTAAAATCTGCTATAAAAGACACAAAATGGCAGCTGATTACAGAAGTAATGTTATTGTTATTCAAGACGAGAGATGGCACGCTGAATGTAAATTAAGTGGAAAACTGAGCCTGAAACTTCACTTTTGTTGCCACACTGCCTGTGGCTTTAACCAATTCTTTGATTTTTAGAACAGATCTTTATTCACACCACTGCACACCTGATGAGAAATTGTTATTTTTCAAGAGGAAAAGGGGTAGCTATAACCATCTGCTTAACAGAATAAATGTTATTCTCAAATACTTTGTAATGTAAGATTAAACATCTTTGTTGTAGGCAAAGGGGTGTTTGTTATACTTGCTCAGCAGTGGTAGTGATGACAGTTTTCAAATTAAGCAGCAATATGACAACATTTAGGTCCAAGATGCCTAACCTCTTCAGTGCGAGAGGCCCCTGTAACGCACATCTGCAAGGGCTAGAGGTTAAGGGATTAAGGGGAACAAACTTATTCCCAACCCAAAGTGGGCACTCCACTCTTTTTCAATTAAGAACCATGACCTCAGACTAGACTAGGAGGTACTAATTCTCATCCTGTCCACCCAGGAGCAAGCAAGAGGTTGTTGTTTGATGACGCCAACAGAACCGCATCGTCTGCAAAAAGCCAAGACAAATGCTCCAAGGGGTGGAGGGTGTCATCAAACCCGACAACCTCCACCCCCTTGGCTGGGCCTAGACATTCTAGCCATGAAAGTTATGAACAGAACTGGTGACAAAGGACAGCCCTGGTGGAGTCGGGGGAGCAGAAGATTGACAGTTGACTGGTGCAGCATCTCCACTCTTTCATGTGCTGTACTGGTCTGTTGTGATGAAGACAGAGCTGAAACAAAGCTTTCAATTTCCAAATTTTCATCTACAGGGTGACCGACCCTCCTGCCCTCAACTATGGTCCCAACTGTTGGTAGTTACTGAAAGAACGTGATCATGGATAAAAACGGTGCAAATAAGCTACCTCCAGAGGGTATTAGGGTTCTTCTTTTGGGACAGGGTGAGGCGCTCGGGAAGGAACTCCATTTAAGAGGGACTTGGAGTAGAGCCACTACGCCTCAACTACTCCTCAGCAGAGGTGGTTGAGGTGGTTCAGCCATCTGACTTGGATGCCTCCTGTACACCCCCTTATGTGAGGTGTTTAAGGTATGTCCAGCTAGGAGGAGGCCAGACCACACTAGACAGATTATGTCTCCTGGGTGGCTTGGGAACACCTCAGTGTCCCCCAGCCTTCTTCAAAGAGCTGGAAGAGGTGGCCAAGGAGAAAGATATCTGAGCTTCTATGCTTAGACTGCTGCCACTGAGACCCAGACCCAGATAAGCAAGAGAAAATGGATGGATGGATACATATTTAGCCTCTTGCTGAATGGACAGTGCTATTAAAGGACAGACTTTCAGTTGTCTTACCCAGTTCAGCAGTGTCAGCATTAAGACCCTGGTATCATATCTTCCCGATCTCACATTTCTAAACACCTACTTTGTTTTGGCAGATGTGTTTTGAGAACGTAAACACTTCCAGGACCGATGATTTTTTTATCTAGTGTATTTTTTGTACCATATAGAAACAGGAGGAGTAGGCCAGGGTTGATGATGACACTACAGATTGAGTCCAAAGTGTAGTCAAGACAACAAAACATTTGGGATCAAACCTTTTTAAAACTTGTGGTGTTAGTATAATAAAGTAATACCTGTGCATGGTACTTGAAGTCACTGTTGACCACAGTTCTCTTTAAAACTTTGAAGTCCCCTGAATTCATTGTAAGCCCATCCATCCAGTGCCACCTCCTTGCTCAGTGTGGCTCAGGTCTTTTCAGCCTGTTAGAACACATTGCTAATGCTGTTGTTATCCCAGACAGCACAGTCCTTTTATAGGCCGTTTGTCCTTAACATGTAATATGTCACTTCGGGGATGTATGAAACAACCAGTGCTTTTAATCTTTTTGGTGAAGATGTTCCCTGTCCTGGCAGAACCACAGCGCAATAAGCTGCTAACAGAATCATGTGAGAGCAAAAGCCATAGCACATGACAGCTGTGTTCTCCACCTCAGTGTGAAAGTCACTGGGGTTTTTAGTTCTTCAAACATCAACCTATTCCTTCACAAGTGTGTTTCAAACACTTTTCTCTTTAGAGGTCACATCTTGTCCTTTCCCCCCTACTATCATTCAAAATTGAAAAACTCACTGACAGAAACACTGGTGACTGTCAAACCAGTGGGAAAATGGCTTTGGGAAGACAGCTGGCAGAATGTTGAGTGCTTGTTCTGCCTCTTGCTCTGTGTTGGTTGTCCTAGTTATTTCTTTAACTGTTGACCTTGTGGAAATTGGCAGTTGCTCCCTGGGGCCTTAGTGGTCTGGGTCACAGCAGACTGCATCTCATCCTTTGAAAGCCGCCTCTCAGTGGACGCTACATTAAGTGTTGCCAGCACTCCACACACCACTCACTACAGGGACCTAAGCTCAGCGGGTCCGTCGTAGGTCTGAGCTCATATGCATTAGACTAGGAAATGAAGCAGTGTGGCATTAGTGAGCTGCGGCAGTTCATATTCTGACACTGGAAAACAGAAAACAGTTTGAGAGAGTAACTCTCTACTTCCATCAGTATTTTCCCCACACTTTACAAAAGAGATGCTGTCAAAATTATGCTTATTTTGTCAGCTTTCACATCCACTTACAGTTTTGTTTCTGTTTCATGAAGTAGCATCTAAAAACTGACTTTTAAAAAGTTTCACCCATGTCTCGTCTTCAAAACCCCCACTACTTATTTCTGCCTGTCACCCCTAGAGGAGGGCTTAGAGGAAGAAATAAATTGATGTCGTAACAATGGAAGAACCCACTTTAAAAAAAAAAAGGTGAGAGTGAGTGAGACTGTTATCAACTAGATTATGAATAGGCTCATCTGTGAGGGGAGCCTCTGAGATGGCAGAGAAAAGGCAATCTGCAGACAAGAGGCAGACAGAGCAATACATTTCTGTCAGTGGCAGTGTCCCTCGGTTTCTTATTGTCTCTGTCATAATTAGAGCAGATAGCATCAGCGAAAGGCTCATCCTTGCTAATGGCCTTTGATACATGTTGAAACAATGCACTGCATACTTGAAAACAATTTTGAATAATTCATGCAATTGCATCACAGAGTGCCTGTGATGTACTGGTCCTACAAGGATCATTGATATCTCATAAAATGCACAGTATTCAACCTCAGAGGGAACCTTGCGAATGAGTCTCATATTTTTGAGTTAAACGAAGTGTGAGTTCCTTTTGGAAAGATGTACAGTACACACACACAGTCCTACAGCAGGGATGCAGTGCCTTGGCAGTGGAAGCCCTATTTGCACTGGAGGAGTAATAGTAGGAGTCATTCAGCTTTTTATTTCTGTGTAAATTTGCTTGGATTTACCACTTGCCGACTACAAATTTTAATGTGACATGTAATTTGCAGTGGGCAGATGACATTTTATTACGGCAGTTCTATTTAATTTAAAGATGTCTTTCTCTTTATTCATACTCACACAAAGCTCGTGGATACAGATTGGTTCTCATCATGTTAATTATCTTTTTGCTGGAATGTGGATTTGAAAATGTTACAATCGAGTAATCTCGACAGGTGATAAAAAAATACCCACCTGTAGTCCATTTTCTTGTAGCGGGTTCATCTTAATTAAATAGCACAAAAGATTCTTATATAAGACGCTGTATTAGAAAATAGCAGCAGTATCCCTTATCTGTGGTCCAATAATTGGGTGGGTTTCTAAACAGATTAGGATGACGTTTGTGCTTTTTATCTGTGAACCAGTGTGAGAGGCGCACAGCCCTGAAAACTTAACCCAAACAGAGGCATTGAAAAGTTTCCGCAGCAGTCAGTTTCTTAATCTAATCCTGGGCTGGTTTTGAACAGACTCGAGCAGCGACTTACTGGGGAGAATACAAATTGCCTGATGAAACGAAATGAATTTCTTGATGCCAGGTTATCTTCAACAGATAATTGCTAAATCCTTTGGCTGCCTCGATCAGCAGAAGGTAGCAGAGGATGGATGTAACTGGCATTAAGACCACAGCGCCTGTCTCAGTTTTGCCTGTGTCTTTGGGGAACTCATATGGCATTTGTATTTGGACCTAACTGCCGCTCTGAAAGTAATTTCATCTCCCAGCTTTTTTAGCTCATATTGGGCAGCAGTGGGGAAACAGTCCAGTGCAGATAGCAAATAAATGTTGCATGCTTTGGCTATGCATACTAACTGCATATGAAAGTATAAAAATGTTCTCCAACGGAATGACAGAGGCTCATCACAGTTTACTGCCTCTGGGCCACAATATGCTCCATAATACTGTGGCCATTAACTCAATTCCAAACCCAACAAATTAGGAATGTTGTTAAGCCCAGAAAAGTCTTTTTTATGCAATCATAACTTACTGTTGTTATTTTTTTTTCTCTTTGGACAGAAAGATTTCTGGACTGTCTTTACAGATGTAATTTGAGAATTCCATTAGTTCAGAAAATTGAAAAGCATATTGGCAAAGCTGGGACACACTGTTGGAAAGCAGCTTATTCAAACTAAAGTTTAAAAATGTTTTTTCCCAGATTTGCCTCCAATTTTCACTCATGCCAAGATTTTGGTTCTGAATTCACCATGTATTAACCAGTTTGAGTCAGTCTCACCTGCTCGAGCTTTTCCTGTACTACTTCTTTAACTGCTGGATGTATTTGTATGGTATATGTTTTGACATATACCATAAGAACTGTAGTACTTTTGGTTTTGTTGTTCTCTTTCCTCAGCCTGATATCGATGCCATGTAACCTGGTTAGGTTTGAACCTCCTGGTTAGCTGTTCTCCCTGTGCCTGTGAGGGTTTCCTCCAGGCATTCTCCCACAGACTGCCTGGGAGGTAAGATGTGTGTGAAGTTATTAGTGATTCTAACTAGGCCGTAGGTCTGAGTGCAGGTCCATGTATAGAATGCTGTATGACTATACACTCTATACAGGGGCAGCAGTGGCTCAGTCTGTCAGGGAACTTGGTTGGGAACCAGACGATTGCTGTGGGCTGCTAGTTCAAGACGTACCTTGACCTGGAGGCCAACTCAAGACTGGCCACCCCCTCCTGAGTACCACTGAGGTGCCCCCCAGCAAGGAACCACTGGCCTTCTACAAAGCACCGGGGAACAGTCATGCTAGAACAGGAAAAGGACCTTCCCCAAAATGTTCCCACAAAGTTGCAAGTATTGGATTGTCAGAAATGTCTTGGTGAGGTAAAACATTAAGATTCCCCTTCTCTGGAACCAGGCCACCCCTAAAAAACTGGCATTATCCCTCCTCCACCAGACTGCTGGAACTCTGCAGTTATTGAACCAGCAGAGTGTTGGTGACTTTTACACAGCACTCGGAGATCCCGCTCTCTAACGTTACACGGTCTGCCACTTTCTGACTGAGTGTCTGTGGTTCCTAAATGTTTTCACTCTACAAATATAACACTTACAGTGGAATATCAAGGAGGGAAGAAATTCCATGAACAGACCTGTTGCATTGGTGGCATTCTAATACAGCATCCAGCCTGATTTTTTTTTTTAGTTCTTTAGCTACAGATGTTTGTAAAAGCAGACTGGGTGCTTTATTTCAGAATCATCAGATTTAGACTACTTTATTAATCTCAGTGGAAAAGTGTATTTTGTTTTCATACACTTGTGACCATGGACTGAAAGAAACACCTGAATTCAGTGACTAAGAGGTTTGGCCCAATACTTTTGTCTAATAATGTAATAGAAAAAGTACACATCTGTGCTTAATAGTGTGGTCAGTGGTCAGTAAGACTATTAGAGCAATATATAAATATCAGTCCATCCCACAGATATTATACAGATGGCAAATATTAGTATTGTGACTTTCCAATGTATTATTTTACATTAGAAATAATTCTATTTCATTTCTGTAGCCCTCGAAAACATGTGCCTCTTTGCTCATTAGCATTCACCACAGACCCTGTGTGCAGACCATAAGGTTAGGAGCATTATGGTGCATTATAGACATTAATCTCAGAAGAAAATGACATATTGATCGTTGGTGCACCACAGGTGGATCATGAAATGACCTGTAATGCATAATGTAGTAAAGTCTTTTTAGATTTTTGCTGTTAGAGAGTGGAAAGCAAGGCTTTACAGGTGGTGCAATGTTTTGGCACTAAATCACAACAGAGTGTGTCTACTATCATTCACAGTGGCATTGAATTAATACTAACCAACATTTGCAGCATGTGAAAAAATGTCCCTTCAGCTGCTTCTTTGTGGATTCATCCACAGCGGAGTAATCTGCATTAGTAGCCTGGCAGAGGTTTTACGTCAGATGCCCTTCCTGATGCAACCCTCCATAGTGAAAGGGGCCTGTGCCCCCCACCTGGAATCAAACCAGAGACCTTTAGCTTGTAAGGCAAATGTGTAAACAACTACACAACAGGGGCATTCAACATTTGCAGCATGTAACTGATTATATTTGAGAAAATCTGAGGTGTTTTTGCCCATTTTCTGCATATCCCATCTACATTTCTCAACATTAGGCATGTTTAAAACTTTTTTAAAATGAAAAAGGAATTGCTATCACTGCAGATGACTCTACAGTAGACACAGTAAAATCGGTTCATTCCCAAGAATATTATGTGCATTTAAAATCCAGGTCTTTAGCAGCAGACACATCTAAGATGCCAGGTAGTACTCTCCACATAAGATATGGATTTACTATTACTTCAAATCAAATTACTGCAACTGCACTAAAAAAACATAAAAGGTTATGTTTTACTGGATATGTTTTGACTGCCTGGTACAAAATGTTCGTGCACTGAAGCCTACCAGAAAATTTGGAAACTAAAAACAAATTATCTGCAGAATATAGATGTGTAGAAGGCACTCAACTCCTGCTTTTACATTTACAACTACAGTCAGAGATATAGATATAGAATTACAGTTTCAGAATCAGAATACTTTATTTATAATTATTTTTTAAATTTATTTTTATTTATAATTAATTTATTTATTTGTTTCTCTTACTGTGATGATTTTGCTGCTAAAATTTGAGGAGAACTTCACTTTTAGGAAATCATAGGAATTGGAGTACTTGGTTGATTTTGAGACAGATTCCTCACAATTACCAAGGACAAGGTGCTGTTCTATATCGCAGGTCAAATTGTTATTATGGATGAAAATAAGTATTATTCATACACAGACTTATCTTAGCCTAGAAAATCTAGGATGCCATGAATTTCTTTATGTAGTTTGTCAGCCATAGCTGGACTTACCATACCCAGCACTACTACAGCAGGATAAATGAATGCCACAGTGACCTCAGAACTCAGGTTTCCACTCTGCCCCATCTTTACAAGGGACGTCTCTGCTTTCATATGCACGGAAAAAAGATACATCAATGCCCTAGAAAAAATGTAATTATTTCAGTGGGTGGAGAATCCTAGTGAGGGGAAAAAAATCTCATTTCAGCAGGATAGCAGACCTCCTGTAAAATATGCCTGTCCCTTTCAAAAGCCTGGCAAATTGGGACAGAAAGACCAGGTGGCACATAGGGAAAACATTGTAATCAAACACTCATTTATGACTGTGGCACAAAACAGCTAGCATGTGACTTTTGAATGGTTTTTGGAATTGGAAGATCCATCATTTAGCCTTCCATTTCTGCAGGTATTCACAGCTTTCAAAAGGACCTGTTTATTGCAGCACATGGCCCGTGTTTACTATGAATTTTTTCTTATTTAATGTTGAAACCTGGTGTCACTTTCTCATCCGAGGACTCATACCACTGCTCCTTCCTATGTATTAACAGGCAATCATAAAATCTTACTTGTGACTGCCTTCAAAGTAAGGCCTGTGTACGAAATCACTTTGAAACATCTCTTAGCGTATAAGAAAAGAAGCTCCAGAAACTTTTTCCATCTAAAAGTGGCCATCGGTTCACTTAAAGCAGAGCTTAAGTGAACAAAGAGGAGTATAATGGTCTTCCTTGGTAAAATCCAGCAGCGAAGGACATTGGACTTTAAAATTTAGTCGAGGATTAGAGTGGGATTAATACAAGCATGGCAGATAAAAAGGAAGAGCGTGAGCCTAGATGCCTCCGTCGTACGGTGTTGATATTCAAGAGATGTTCTTAACACCTCCCAGCTGTAAATCACAGATGCAAGGATTTGAAAAAATCTCGGTCTCCTCTGAACAGAGATTTGGAGCTCACTGTTTTATTAATACGCTGATTAAAAACATTTTGCCATGTGAAGACTATGTCATTTGGTGAGTAAATTCTATTGTGATGTAATTCCTGTTTTTGTCCAGTAGATGTTATTTTAGTAATCATTGAACTTTTAGTCAGATGGATGTTTTGTTCATCTAGTTCAGTGCTGATGCTTTAAACCCACGAAATGTGTTGAAAAAAATGATAATCAAGTTGGCATTAAAAAAAGTTAGCTTCCTTCCTTCCCCTATTTTTAGGTCCTCCTCCTCAGTCATCTTGTTGTTGTATTGGAAGGCAAGTCCCCATCTAATAGCCTGAAAATAATTAACTCTGAAGGTGCTCTCCTCCCAGGTCTCCAGGACAAGCTGTGTCAGGAAATTCCGGTCTTGTTCACCTTCCTCTGCATATCAAATGCCACCTTTAGGCCCTCTCCCCATTATGGAGATGGTGTAACAGTCCTCAGTATGGCAGGCAACACACTTCAGCAGCATTAAAAATCTCCCACTTCAGGCTCTCTGGTACTTGGCAGTGCAGCACTTGTAATATTTTTCATTTGCGTAGTGAAGTTTGATTCAGTGTTTGTGTGTCAGGCTGTTACAGCAGCAGTTAGAAGGTCCTGCATGTCTTCTTGCTTATTTTGGCTGAAACTGATTGTTTCTGACATTTAGGGGCCAGATGGTTGTTCTGAGACAGCTGCTGTAAATTATGTGCTCTGTATTCTTTTTATTATTGTCACTAGAAAAAAAAAATTAACTGGCATTTCTTTCTTTTAAAAGCTGTGAATGTCCTTGCTACTTTTAATACTTTCATATTGTCCAGCAGGTTTGCTACAGTAGCTCTTGCTTTTCAGAGTGACGCCGCTGCTTTACTTTTTCCAACTTTTGTCCTTTTTAATGTTGCAGTGAGTACATTTAAGTAGGACAGTTCCCTCATCTAAATGAAAAGAAAAATAATAAATATCAGCTCAGAAAGAATCATGAACTGCTAAATAAGATCAAATAAATTCAGCCTGCATCAAAGAGATTGTGTAAAGTTTATCTGTTCATATATATCAGCCTGAGAACAAAACTCGCACAGAATGAAAAAAGAGACAATTTGGTTCTCTAGAGGAGGCTACCACTAAACTCTGATATGGATTGGAAAAATATTCTCACAACACAGATGGTTATCAGTGCATTATTAACTGGCTAATGACTTTTTGTCTTTCTGGCTGTTTGCCTTCAACAGTCCTGTTTCATGGTGGCACTTCATTGAACAAATAAATGTAACTGTGTATGCCTTCTGCTTTATCCGTTGGGCTTTAGCTGAGGGAATTATCTGAGCATATTGAATTCATAGATCATTGTTGCTTAGCTGGGGGCTTCAAAGTATCATTAATATTCCGATTCTGGAGATCAGTGAACTGCTCTCTCGTTCCCTCTCTGTTATTACAGCGCTGTTTCCAGGTTGAAAAGCAACTCTGTTGGAGATTTGAAATAACTTTTTTATGTGCTGATGTTGAAAGATAGAAACAGCAAACAATATTTTTCATGGTCTTGTAAAATTCATTGGAATGCAACCATTTCCAATGGTGATGTTTTGTTTTCACTGGTATAAAATCATTGGATTGAGGAAAGTTATGTAAGTTGTGTAAATCATGATGTAGAATGTTATCTTGACTTAGAGCTATAATTTTTACCTAAACTGTGCCTGTGATTCTTTCTTTCTCTTCTGGATGAGGTCCTGTGTTTTCAGTATGTGGAGCTGAGTGATGCCGTACACACCTGGCTAACATATCAGAAAACAAACAGCTGGTTTAATGACAAAAGTTGTTTTTTTTTCTCCTACCATCTGGGTCGGGGGGGGGGTCCATGTGCCT
>VUQH01025630.1:12424-25395 GCA_015106775.1 Etroplus canarensis
TGCCTTCTGACACCAACACATGCACACAAGAGAAAGCACACTCATGCTTTTATAGTTGAAAGTGTTGGTTCTGTATACCAGGTGTGACGACAGAGTTCTGAGATTGGGCCTATGAAAATCATAAACCTTACCAGATTAAAAATGTTTCTACCCTCATTTCAAGGTCATCTTCTCCTGCATCTCTGAACTGCTCCCAGCATCACTCTCCATTATGTCGTCATGCCTCTGTAATACATGATGGGTATCCTTCAGTGTGGCAGAGCAGTATCTCCTGAAGGTTGTGCTTGTGCGGGCAGACAAGCTTTTCTGCATTTTCAGTGCCCTCGATCCCGGAAGACAACAGCACTCTGAATACTACAACTGCCTCCTCTTAAGCTGATTTTCATGGATTCATTGCGGAGTGGCACCGGGAGTGTAGGTTTTATGAAACAGATAAAAAAAAAAGTTATGATGTGTTTACAACTCTATGCAAGCCATTACAGAGTGGTCACAATAAAGATATGAAATGTGATGAATTGTCAAGGAAACAGAAGGAAAATGTTCCAAATTCACATCATATTAGGAGGTATTTATGATTTTCCAAGGTAAGGTGTTGTGCCTGCCTCATACATACTTCATGCACATTCTGGATGCTTCTTTAACCCTTTAAGACTGACTGGAGCATCTGGGACCACATTTCTATATCTTTATTTAAATGCCTGCAGAACTGCAACCAAATAAGATGGAGCAATAACTCTTTCTGCATATAAAACCGGAGGAGTTACACTTGCATATCACACATGCAGTGTGTGACTGCTGTTTCCTTTCACTGATGGGTTTGCAGAAATCAAGAAAAAGGGCACATCAAAGAAAAAAAAAGATGAATCTAGATGGCGGCGCTTTATCGACCTGTTCAGCTTATCACAACACTTCCTATGTTGGAAAACACGTCAACACGTTGTCAGCGTGAAGCTGGGTTTTATGTGCGCCACTCACTGCTACAACTGGAAGTGATGTCATTTTCAATTGTAGTTTTGAATTGCAGCCCTTTTACAGCTCCACTTGTGCCATTGAAAAGTAATGTTTGACTTTGTGTCTTTCTGTATTTGACTGCACCGTTGGAAATAGTTTATTTTCATGTAGACGCTGTCTTTTTGCAAACTGTGCACAGTATGCATTTTATTTTCCTTTTTTGTACAGTTTATTAAAATAAGTGTATCTCAAAAATGAACTTATGAACACACTTAAAGAAAATTTGCGGTGGTTTGAAAGGAATTTGTGCAACTTTTTTCCTTTACAGTTTTTAGGGATACGGCTGTGATATTTGTGTATCTGGAAAAATATGTGAAAAAAAAATATTTTCAGTTTATTTGTGGTTAATTGCACTTTTTAGCAATTTATTTAGTTGCTATTGACTTGTGTCCCCCATTGTGTAGTGGTTTACACATTCGCCTCACAAGCAAAAGGGCACTAGTTCGATTCTAGGTCCCTTGGACCAGACCTGCTATCGCTGTAGATATAAACATTTTTTTTTAATATTTAAATATTTTTGCAAGTGAAGAAAAACTCAATAAATAACACAGTAACATCATTAGCTGCTTCTCCAGTACTGAATAGACGCCAAGTGTCACCAGCAGTAAACCTTATTATTTTCTGCAGCTTTGGCGAGCTTGTGCTGTGCTTTTCTAACTTTTTCTGGCATACCCCACTTTAGAAGCTGACCACTGGAGAGGAGACTTTCTAGTGAACAGCAACCTAGTCAGCTGACAGATAGGGAAGAGATGGGAAAGTCTGAGGCTAGCTGGTCGCAGCACCTGAACTTCTAAAATAAGAGGGCAGGGGTCGTTCAAGTCAAGTTCTGGTACATCTAATCAGTGCTTTGTTCAGTGCACTTTTTTAATCGTTTTGAGGGACTGTGGTGACACTGATATGTACAGTTGCCAGTCATCTGCATAACTATGGTAAGAAATATAATTTTCTATAATCTGAGCCAGTCGAGCATGTAGATATTAGAAAATAAAAGGCCGTTCAAATTCAGATTTTCCAACTGACACAAAGTGATATGAGTCAAACCAATTTGCAGCCCACTTTTCCAACCTACTCAGCAGTATGTGTGCTTAACTGTATCAGATGCAGTAATGAGATCCAGTACTGCCAGAACAGAAGTTTTTGACCCTGTGACCTTGAACTGGAGTGGAGGAAAATAGATGGATGGAAGGAAGCTTCTGATTCTTGACTGTTCAGGTGAATATCACTTTCAGACTGATCACAGAGGGCGTCACTATCTCCACTGGATAAAACAGTTTTAAAAATAATGCCATGATTATACCTCTGTTGCCTAAGCATGTAAAGTCCATGAGTTGGATGCACAGTGATAGAGTACAGCCATATATTAAGAATGAATAAACAGCTCACAGTGAAAATGGTAAGAGCTCAGTCTCTGATTCTGTTTCTCTTTTTATATCCTGTTTCCCCTATGAAATACAATTTTCTGACTTTTTGTGCACATCAGAGTATGTATTTGCATTTTTAGGCTTCATACTTGGTCAGGAGAATTTCAGGACTTATATACTGTGAGATGAAATGGTTGTGAGCCCAAGACTGGAGGCAAAATCCTCCCCTCAAAGAGAATGTAACAGAAATGAATGAAAAGAAAGGATTGTTAGAAATGTTCCTTTCAAACAGAATGTAGCTGGGATTAAAGTAGAGGAGCTTGTTGAAAATTATATATTCTTTTTAGTGTTTCTTTGTGGAACTTTCAGCTTGTTCCGTAATGACAGCCTCAAACTGTCATTAAGAGACAAGACAGAGACTAGGCGAGTCCAAGTCTAGTGCCCCACTGCGCACAGGAACCTGGAATGCTGTTATGTCGAGAATCAGCATGATGAAACTCAAATAACATCCTGCCTGTGCAAGGCTGGCTTTTTCAAAATGCAGACTGATTTTTGTTTGTTGTACTATCAGACTGTTGTAACTCACGGTAAAAGCACTGATATCTGATAAGAGGCACCGGGGGGCACAGATATATATATAGACTGATAAACGGACAGAACTACAGATTAATTAATATGTTTGGTTCAAATGAAATTCCAGTTTTCATCCCATGAAGTGCATCTTTACTTATTCTGCAGAATATCACGCCTGTTAGATTCAGTCCATGTCAACGTTGGCTCTTACTCTTTCTTAATCTTCAGTTGCTTTGTGCCACTTCTGATGCCATTAGCATAGATGTGAGCTCAAGCCTTGAATGCTGTGAATGCTAAGGCGCTTAAAATTGGGGGGAAAGGAGCAGAGCTGAGGAGGATTGCTGATGGTGTTGGGGAGTAAGGGGGTCACTTTCACTTTCATCGCACTTTTTGGCTTTGCTTTTTTCCCCATTAATCTGTCAGGAGGAGAAAAATAAAGACATTTTTACAAGCAACAAGAATCCATTCTTCCAGTACACGGGTGATAGCTCATTGTGCTCATCAGGTATTTTTTGGTGAGATGTTGGATTAAGTAAAATGGCAGCTTTGTGCTGCAGCTCGTGCTCTTTCACAAAGGCCTCTCCTCATAGAGAATATAAAGTGGGATGTTTACTAAGCCCCCTCGCTCACTAGGGTGGGCGGCTGTGGCTCAGGAGGTAGAGCGGGCTGGCTTTCAAGGTTGGGGGTTTGATCCCTGGCTTCTCCAGTCTACATGCTGAAGCATCCTTGGGCAAGACGACCCCAAATTGCTCCTGATGCATCGATCTGAATGTGAGTGTGTGCATGATAGTTAATCATGCTTACAGGCATAGAATAAGCTCTGTGTGAATGGGTGAATGAGGCCTTTGAGTGCTCACTTAGCACTATATAAGCACCAGTCAATTTACCATTTACTCATTCTAAATATGTCTTATAGTATAGATATTTGATCCGTGCACTAACTTAGAAAATGATTATCACTTGGTAATCAGGCTCAGAATGTATTAATTTTGCAGAGAAATTGTTATCTTCTATACAACAGCCTGGTGCAGGACAATTGCCAGGATGGAGTATTATGGTGCACTGTCTGCTAATGGAGCATCGTATGCCAACATCTTTCATGCCATCAATTTGAAACTTTAGTTTTTAAATAGGGAAAAGAAGAGTTTGACAGTAGTGTCCACTGAAATGTGTAATGTGACGTGTGATTGGATTCTAACAGCTCCTGTAAGACAGAAAAAAAGAAAATTCTAGCTTTCAACCAAGAGAGTGTATTTGGATTCCGACACCTCACAACTGCTGTTTGCTTGTTTGCTTTACCAGCATACTGCTGTCAATATGTGATTTGCTATGTTGAGGAGACCAAAATCAAATCCTGCCTTTAATGCTGAAGCTTGTAGTATCAAATCATTCACTGGATTGCAGTATTATTCAGAATCTTGCATAAGAATTCAAATGCAAAAGGTGCAGCAGCCTTTCACAGATTATAATTCAAATATGGTTGGAGAGATTGTGCGTCTGAAAAGTAAATATCAAAGCTACAAGTCACTGCACAGAAACTGGATTCATTTCTGCATTCCCTCTCTTGCTTTGCAACAACTTGTAGGTGTGATATTCCCAATATTCAGTATGTCTTAATAAATGACTATATCATGTCTCTGCATCAGAAGTTTGCAGAACACACAAGGTCAGTTAGTAATGGCTGGAGTCTGAATGGCTGCCTGTTCATGTTAAGGGACACAAACAGTATTTAACACTATTGCTACAAAATTATTCATTTGTGCATTTCAGTTTGTCTCATGACTTCTTCAGAAAGACCCAGAAAGGCAGAATATTGCTAGTTACTTTTCAAGGTGGGAGTCACCAGAGACCCCACAATATGATATTATTACAGTACTTAACTCGTGATACAACAGTATTGTGGTTTTAAACATTTTGTGATATGCTGAGTATTGTAATAAGATATACTATGAGCCGTCACCTTTTTCTTGACTGCAAATTACATCCCCAAAGGCAAACTGTGTTAGTATATCAGCCTCTTCCTCTCACTTCATTCATTTTTATTGCTTCAAAATAAGACCATGAAGCAGGCAGACTGACCAAAACTGTCACTGAAACCTGTCATTAATGAAAAAACACTGAACTGCTTGTGTAATACGTCCAACTTAACCAAACACGAACATGTGTGGACTGCTGTAGTGTCACATGCGTCTTAAACAGTGCAATCTGTACGACAAAAGAACTGAGAAAGCAATTGATTTTATTATTCTAGTAATAAAAAGGTCAATTTGTACCTGCAACTTTTACTATATTACAATTTTGGTATCCCTGTGTTGATGAAATATTGCCATGCAAAAATATTGTGATACTATGCTGTATAAATTCCCCCCAGTTACTTTTACTAGAGTTTATATGGAAATAGTCCATCGGTATTGTCAGGCATTCAAATTTTGTCTCTCGTTCTGTACTGCTCTCTCTTCTAAATTAATACGTTGATCAAAATTGACAACCCCTAAGCCTAGAAGGTACACTGAAGCTTTGCATGGCATAGATGCAGTAGTTGTACTTGGTAGCAGCAACTAAAAATCAAATGTGAGTAAAATCCACGATTAAAATGGAAGAAAGCATTTGAGTAAATTTCTTTTATATCTGAGCAGACAGTAAGGATATGCTGTCAATGAAGGGGGATCACAATGAATGTCACTAGCCCATAAATGTTTAGAGGGAAAGATTTTCAAAGATTTAAAAGGTTTGAAAGTCATGCCCCTGAATCGTGGTTGTACTGAGTGATGAATATCAGGCTGGTAAAAATAAGAAATATTGATACTTACATCAAATAACAACAATCTTACTTCCTCACAGTTTTAGGAAAGAACCCATTTTAAATAACATCTTTAGGGACTTTGTTACTTGCAGCCTGTCACAAAAACACATCGTTCTTATTTTACAAGTTGAATCCATGAAAATGCCAAACATAACACAGTTTGACAGATATAAACTAGCGTTTTTGTGACAACAAAGTGATTCCCAAAGAGCTCTTAGCTGAAAACTTGGCATATATCAGCATGGTGTGCAGTGTGGCCTTAAAATAATTTGAGGAAACTGGACAAGTGGAGGACAAAGTGTCAGGCTTACGAAAAACTATGCGGAGCAGAATAAACAGTATCCGAAAGTTATGTCCTTAACTGAAGTCAGAAATCCATAACAACAGGAGTTATGGACTGATGAATCCATATGTTATAGATCTAGACAGGACAGAGATCTCAAATGTCGTTCCTGGAATCTGCTGGAGCCACTCTCCCAGTTTGGGGGTCACTGCCCTGAGTGTTCTGATTACCATGGGGACCACTGTTGCCTTCACCTTCCACATCTTTTCTAGTTCTTCTCTCAGCCCTTGGTATGGTACCTCTGCTTGTCCACCACTACTATGTCTGGTTGGTTAGCCATCACTAGTTTGTCTGTTTATATCTGGAAGTCCCACAGGATCTTAGCTTGGTCATTCTCAACCACCTCTGGAGGTGTGTCCCATTTTGACCTTGGGACGTCCAGGACAGGCACAGATGTTCCTGTACACTATGCCAGCTACTTGGTTGTGGGGTTCCATGTATGGCCTGCCGCTAGCATGTTGCACCCTGCTGTTATGTGCTGGATCGTCTCTGGGGCATCTCTGCACAGCCTGCACCTGGGGTCTTGCCTATTGATCTTGTGCTCAGAGCTTGTTCCTGTGCAGCCATGATTAGTGCCTCTGTGCTGTCTTTCAGTCCAGATTTGAGCAGCCATTGGTAGGATTTTTTTAAATCAACCACTTCTTCTATCTGCCGGTGGTACATGCCGTGCAGGGGCCTGTCCTTCCATGATGGTTCTTGTTCTTTCTCCTCTTCTATCCTGAATTTCTGCTGCCTGAGCATGTGATCAGTCCTGGCCATCTTTCTGATGTACTCATGGGTCTTCGTTGTTATATCCTGGATGGTGGTTCTGACACGCACTAGTCCTCGGTCTCCTTCCTTCTGCTTGGCATATAGTCTCGGGGTGCTGGATTTGGGGTGAAACTCTTCATGCATTGTAAGGAGCTTTTTTGTCTTGATGTCAGTGGCTTCTACCACCTCCTTTGGTCAGTTTATTATCCCAGCGGGGTATCTAATGACTGGCAGAGCATAGGTGTTGGTTGTCCAGATCTTGTTCTTCCCAGCTAACTCCTCAGGATTTGCCTTTCTCTCTGCAGGTATTTAGCAGTTGCGGCTGCTCTCGTGACCTCTTCATGGTTCCCATTTGCCTGTGGGATTCCAAGGTACTTATAGCTATTTTCAGTGTTTGCTATGTTCCCTTCTGGTAGTGCAATCTCCTCAGTTCTGGCTACCTTCCCTCTTTTCGTTACCATCCGACTACAGTTCTTCAGTCCGAATGATATTCCGTGGTCATTGCTGTAGATCCTGGTGGTGTGGATGTTCACTTCTGGCATACAGCTCGATGTCATCCATGCAGAGGAGGTGGCTGATGTTTACTACATTCCCTAGTCGGTTTCCATAGCCAGTTGATGATCTGGCTGAGGGGGTTCAGGCCTATGCAGAACAGCAGCTGGGACAGTGCAACTACTTGGTAAATCCTGCACTTGATGGTGACTATCTCAGAGTGCTGTTTGATCCAAGAATCGACCAATAACTGTTCTGGTTCAGTTAGAATGGGTATTTAAACAGTCCTCTTCGTCATGCTGTCAGGGATTTGTCTGCAAGTACATCGTGGACCATGATGCCCGGCTTGCGGCAAACCACCCTCACAGAACGTCGGGGCCTCACTAAGTCTGCTTCTGACAGATATACTTCTCTAAAGTTTGGGAGTTCTTGGAAATACTCATTTTTCATGAAAACACACTTAAAATTAGTCTCAATAGGAAATATAGCAGATCCCTTCCACTCGTCCTCCACCTCTAAAGCACCTCCCGATGTCTTCGCCATGCTTGACGGATGGTATTAAGCACTGTTCTTGCTTCTTTTTATTTGGTCTGCGTCTCACAAATGTTCTTCTGTTAGATATGAAGACACCTCCTACCAGTCTTCCAGTGTCCAATGCCTGTGCTCTGTTTCCCATCTCAGTCTTTTCTTTCAGTGTGAGATATGGCTTTTTCTTGGTAATTCTGAGATGAAGTCCAGCATCCTAAAGTCGCCTCTTCACAATTGATGCTGACACTGGTGTGTGACGGGTACTATTTAGTGTAGCTGCCAGTTGACGACCTGTGAGGCATCTTAAACTACACACTCTCAGATATTTGTCTTCTTACACAGTTGTGCACCAGAGCTTCCCACTCCTTTTTCTATCCTTGTTAGAGCCAGTTTGTGCTGTTCTGTGAAGGCAGTAGTTAACAGCATGGAATTTTAAGTTTCCTACCAATTTCTTGCATTGAATAGCCTTCCTCTCTAAGCACAAAAACAGACTGACAGGTCTCTAAAAAAAGTTCTTTCTTCCTTTCCATTTTGAGCCTGCAAACAAACAACAGCTGATGCTTCAGATACTAAACTAACCTGAAGAATGCCATGCTCCTTTTCTGCTCGGACCATTAGTGATCTCTCACACACACACACGCACGCACACACACACACACACACACACACACACACACCCACATATGTATATATACACTACCAGTCAAAAGTTTGGACACACCTTCTCATTTCTCATTGACTTCTGCACAACACAGCTGAGGGTCCCAACCCCATTTAGGCAAGAAATTCCACAAATGAATCCTGACAAGACACACCTGTGAAGTGAAACCATGTCAGGTGACTACCTCATGAAGCTCATGGAGAGAACGCCAAGAGTGTGCAAAGCAGTAATCAAAGAAAATGGTGGCTATTTTGAAGAATCTAAAATATAAAACATGTTTTGAGTTATTTCACAATTTTTTCTTCACTACATAATTCCATATGTGTCCATTCATAATTTTGATGGCTTCAGTGAGAATCTACAATGTAAATAGTCATGAAATTAAAGAAAATCCATTAAATGAGAAGGTGTGTGCAAACTTTTGACTGGTAGTGTATATATGTATATAATTTTTTTTCATTAAAAATAACTTAATTAACACTGAATTTTTTGTCATTGCATTGTATACTGGATTTAGTTGTGATGTGCTGCAAATAGCACATCCACAGATTTCACACATAATGCTAAAACATCAAAGTCGGCAAAGCTGAAAGACAAGTGCTGCTAGTATTTGCTTCCACTGTTCTCTTGTCATTAATTAGTGAGTTAAAAAAAACCTCAAGACTAAAACAATAATCAGAATCAGAATCCTTTATAAATTCTGGAGTGGGGGTGGGGGAAGGCGAGGGTTGTGGTTATTTAAACTATTTGTAGTTAATACTATAATACATGGCGGTTTGGACGTGGCTGTCATGCATGCTGAACTTTACAAAGTTTTTTGCTAATAATGGAGAAACTTTTTTCAAGAATGCAGTTGAGGCCATAGAGAAAGTTGTCGACATGTGCATTTAATGAGAGGAAGCTCTAGAGAACAAAAGTTTCTGTAGGGGGTGAATTTTCTGTACCATGGCCTTCATCTTACTTCTACTGCCTAATTTAAATGTGGGAATTTTTTGCAGCAGTTGTGAGAAAACTGTTGCTAAGCATAAAACAGAAGGAACGGTGACAAAGACAGATCTATTTGTGCTTCTGCCGTCAAGTTGTTGATGTTAGTAAGACAACGATTTTCTTCTGTATTAGTTTGTTTTTTCTGTTCATGAACGTGTATAGTAGATCAGGCACACTCCTCTGTAGATGAAGGAGAATATCAGTTCAGTTCAAAGATCTCCACTCAATAACTGTTACCAAGCTAAGCAGTCACATCACCATTCATTAGCAGTTTTCGCTTATGAAAGCTCAGTAGTCTTTAGCAAGGTTCTATACATGACAATATAGTATGCTTTAAATAGGAAAGCGGCAACAAGTGTGATCTAGTCAGCTTACCTTGTTGTAAGAAATTTGTGCTGCTCACCTCCGAAGATTGCACGTATAATTCCTTCCTTAACGACCACTCACTGAAGTGGCTTCACTGAGTTTTTATTTTGTACTGCCTACAGAACAATAAAGTGATGATTACCAACTCTCAGCTCATCGTCATTCACAAATAGCACAAGAGCATAGAATTATACCCAAAAAAAGGAAATGAACCTGTGTTTATTCAGGAATAGCCTCAGTGCAGACCTTTGAGGCCGTCCACTCCTCTGAGCTGACTGATTTATCTGGCATCATGGCATGAAACAACTATTTCTCCATTGAATAAGCAATCAGTCCAATAAGCACCACTACTGAAACCCCTCTGTCATGGCTATGCATCAGTGTTGACTTAAAATGAGTTTACCAACAGGCGGAAGCACTGGTCTCTAATGATCGGTTAGGAACAAAAGATTACCGTCCTCCACAGACATTAGAGCGGAGGCAATGTCAAAATCAAGATGGAAATGTGCTCAGTGTTCATGTCTTTGTTCATCTGTAAACTGGTGTCATACAGTATCTGCTGTCATTGCATTTGCCATATTAAATAAAAGCTTTATTTTACTTTTTAGATAGATTGTAAATATGTATTACTCCAAGTATTACTTTTCTGTAAGTTTTCAAATTAACCCATTAACCAATGTACTAACTTCCCACCACAGCACACATCCTGTCATTTTAACCTTGCTGCTGTGCGTCGGGGTCACTATGCACACAGCATATGGATGCATGTCAGCTCTGGTCACTGCTCCAGATGTGCATGAATTTCAAATTTGTCCCAGAAGACAGTATTAGTAATTAAAGCTTCACTCCCATCATGTTATTTGACGCTGTCAGATGGGAGATGTCAGGGATATTCTTTCCCGACAAACTCTGCTTTGCTCTCCTGTCATGGATGAGGTACATGGTTTGATGGGAAACATATGCTTTCAGAAAAGTGCATCTTGCATGATTAAAATGAAGTTCCAAATCTGAATCCAGATTAGTCCAACAAGTGAGGAGAAAGGTTAGATAAAGTAGAAAAGTTTTTTTATGATTATATAGATTAACACTCCATCAGCACATTCTGCTAAAAGATAGGAAGGGTTTTCAGACCTTTCGTGTGCCTTGTCCCTTTAGTAGCAAATAATTAATTGCTCAGAATTAAAGGAAGCATTGATTTTCAATCAGGCATGGAAAAGACAATTAGATAATTTATGGAATGTTACTGTTTCTCATTTGAACTCATTGGAAGATCAAACTGGCTTTCCTACATTGTCACGAGCGTGCTGCTTAGTAAGTAATGAGTACTTTTGGGCAAGTCTGTGTGTTTTCATACTTGTTGTGGATGTCACATCCAAACTAGTAGAAGAAGATGAAAAGGATACAGGAGGGCAAATAATGTTGTTACCTATAGAATGTCCAGTGAACACACTTGAGTGTTGAGGTCATAGCCTATACACCATCTCTCAGCAAATTACTGCTGCACTCTGAGCTGCTTAATTGTATTGATCCAGATGTCTTTTTCAACTTGGATTAGATTCTTTTGGGCCAGCACAGCTCACCTGACCACAGCAAGTTGAAACAATTTCCAACAAGCTCAAAACCATGATGGGATTCTTCTCAAAGCTCATTGAAAAAACCAGCAAAGTAAGCAGATGTGGCAGCCATGTTAACACCACAATGGTTCTTAGTTTAACCAAACAAAAAAAAATCTAGATCTAAGTAACAAAACCTGACATGATTCACCATATATTTTTCATTTCATTCTTCTTTATTTGATTAACTGACTGAGCCCGTGCTCATTAGTCAATAGAAACATAACAGACAGACAATCCTATAGTTTATTTTTTTCACTTGTAGCTGGCCAGTTTCTGAATGTTTTTTTAAACTTGAAAACTCATTTTCTGGCATTTCCTGGTTATGAATTTATTAACAATTGAGCAGTATGTATTAACTAAGGTCATCTGCTATAAGAAATTGAGTCTAACATAAATATCTGTTTTTATAGTCAAACAACTCAAGAAAAAAAAATGTTTTTTTTTCTTTTTTGCTCACTTATAAAATTATATTCATATCTGCATGTTAGCAGGTCATCTTCCATGGGTGTTACTGTGTTGCACTCCAATGTTGTAATCTGCATTCTCACTGTTAGATCAGAATCAGAATACTCTATTAATCCTGGGGGGAATTATAACACACATGGCATCTTTAAATTTATTCTAAAAGTGCTAATTATGCAGAATTTAACAACAGACTTTTTGAGCTGATATCCTTACTATCCTTCTATTACCATCAGTAGCTCAAAAATGAATACATTTTTAAAAGGATTAGAGAATAAAGGTAAATGTAATACTGAACTCCTCTTTACCAATTCAACTGCTGTCTGTTCACTTATGCCACCTAATTAGTTACTAAAGGCTTAATTATCCATTGCTGTATTTTCACTGTGTCTTGCTGCTCTCTGGCTGCTATGAGCTTTCTCTTCATGTTGGAAGTGGGTACACTCCCTGTCCTCTCTTTCTGTCTCACCCACTGTGCTTGCACAGAAGTGCAGAGCAGCTACCTGCACCTACTGTATGCACTTACTCTGTGCTGCGTAATTAGCAAGTGTACAAGAATGCATTTATCAAATGCAACATTTACCTCACCATGCACCTGCCCCTCCGTTGCCATTTCCTCTTCTTCACCTGATGGACTCAGGACACACTTGATGCGACACTGACTTGCTACACCGCCCTGTGGTACAAACTGATATTACAAAAAAGGCCTGTCAGGATTGTTGCCTATCCAACAAACTTATCTGATTCTATAAGCCCGATTCCAAAAAGGTTGGGACGCTACATAAAATCTAAATAAAAACACAATGCAGTGATTTGAAAGTCTAAAGGAACTAACATTGTATTCACAAAAGCACACAGAAAATGTATCAAATGTTGAAAGTGAGACATTCTATATCATGGAAAATACTAGCTCATCTTGAATTTGATGGCAGCAACACACCTCAGAAACATTGGCCATGTTTCTCACTGTGTAGTGTCCCCTCTTCTTTTAACAACCGTCCATAAGAACTGAGGAGAC
>VUQH01025636.1:0-10117 GCA_015106775.1 Etroplus canarensis
TCAATTTACCGATCTGTCTACGTTCCTACCTTCATCTATGGTCATGAACTTTGGGTAATGACCGAAAGAATGAGATCGCGAATACAAGCGGCCGAAATGAGCTTTCTCCGCAGGATTGCTGGGCTCACTCTTAGAAATAGGGTGAGGAACTCAGTCATCCGGGAGGGGCGCAGAGTAGAGCCGCTGCTCCTCCACATCGAAAGGAGCCAGTTGAGGTGGTTCGGGCATCTGATCAGGATGCCCCCTGGACGCCTCTCACTGGAGGTGTTTCGGGCACGTCCCTCTGGGAAGAGACCCCGGGGAAGACCCAGGACACGCTGGAGAGACTGTCTCCCAGCTGGCCTGGGAGCGCCTGGGTGTCCCCCCTGAAGAGTTGGAGGAGGTAGCTGGGGAGAGGAAAGTCTGGGCTTCTCTTCTCGAACTGCTGCCCCCGCGACCCGGACCCCCGGAAAAGCGGTAGACAACGAGACGAGACGAGACGAGACGAGGATTATCCGCACATGCCACAATGGTGATTACTGTATTGTTTTACAAGAAACACTACAAAATGCTTTGTTGAAAGTGATGTGAATCACATGCTATGGCTGTCGCCGGCAGCAGTTCTCAGCCTAGCTGAATTCCTAAGGAAGATTTTGAATTGACATGTTCAACAAGAATCACATGTGAGTGAATAGGTTCTGGAAGAATGGTGTCCTCTCCCATAGTGTTCGTAGACTAGCACAGCCAGTGCCAAGGTGGAGTGAAGCTGTTTTGGTTGTACATTGTGGTTGACTCTGTACTAATATGCTTAACAGTTCTTCTTGCTTTAATTAATCACCACTGTTTAGATACGTATATGGACAAAAGTATTAGGCCTCCTACACATTACACCTACAGGAGCTTTTATGACATCCCATTCTAAATCCATAGGCATTAATATGGAGTGGGTTCCCCCTTTGCAGCTATGACAGTGTGTCTGTGAGAACTTTTGCCCATTCATCTAGGTGAACATTTGTGAGATCAGACATTGGTGTTGGACGAAAGGGTCTGGCTTGCAATCTCTACTCTAGTTCACCCCAGAGGCGTTCTTCCACACCAAACTCTTTCAATGACGCCTTCATTGCCCTTGCTTTGTGGACTGGGGCACAGTTAAGCTTGAACAGAAAAAGGCCTTCCCCAAACTGCTCCCACAAACTTGGAAGCGTACAGTTATCCAAAATTTCTTTTTAAGCTGAAGCATTAAGATTTCTCATCACTGGAGCTAAGGGGCCCAGGCTAATCCTAGAATGAAAACCCCACAGCATTATCCCTCCTCCACCAAACTTGACAGGTGGCACAATGCAGTCAGGCTGGTAAAGGTCTCCTGACATTTTCCAAACAAGACTTGTCCAAAAGCCGGCCGGATATGAAGTGTGATTTTTCATTCTACAGAAGATGTTCAGATGTTCCCACTGATATAGAGTCCAGTGGTAGTGTACTTTATACCACTCTATCCAATGTCTGGCCATGTAAATCTAGCATGTAAACCCATGCTATGAAGCTCCCTGAGCACAGTGCTGATGTTGATGCCAGGGGAGGTTTGGAATCCTGCAGTTATTGAGTCAGCTGAGCACTGGTGACTTCTACGCGCTGTGTGTCTCAGCCCTCCGCAACACCACACTGTCACTTTACATAGTCTCTTACTTCTTGGCTAAGTTGTTGTGCTTCATAAACACAATAAATTTACATGAACTGACTAGTTGAAACGGTGGTGTCCTATTACAGCACTCTTAAATTCAGTGAGCTCTTTAGAATGACCCATTCTTCCACAAATGTTTGTAAAGCAGACTGCATGACTAGGGGCTTGATTTTATGCCCATATAGTGTATTGTAATAAGTTCATTAACCCATATTTTATTTTTTCATTGGGAGGGCTGTAGAGGTAAAATGCATAAACTCAAATGTGAGGTGAAGGCAAAGCTGCATTTACCTGTTTTATAGGGTGTTTAGGTTCCTTTAAAAGATGTCTCTGTTGTTAAAATACTATTTGTGTTTATTTAACTCTAGCCTTGTACACTTTACATCATTTTTATAAGTTTCATAAGTTTTGTTGCCACTTATTTGCTTTGCTATTTTAGGAGAATTTTATTGATTGTGCAGTTATTTTATTATAATTTGTGAAAAAAATTGTGAGACCTTCTGTGTCAGAGTAATTCTGTTTCCTAGCAGTGGGACAGGTGTGGGCATGATAGTCTCCCAGTAACATGCTCAGTGGGGTGTAAATACTCTCTTTGGTGTTTAATGAAAATTGTTCAGAGACAAGAGTGCGGCCCAATGAGTCTGGAGAACGCTAAACACCAAATGAGAGAAAAAATGCAGCTCTTTCAGTGGTGCTTACTGCGCATTCGTCGAGTTCCTGCAGAGGGTGTGTGAACTCTGCCCCACTCTGCAGGACACGACCTCTCAGCTGAGCGCAGGCGCCCGTGCACACACCTCTTTATAAAGCCTGGAGGGGTGGGCGGATGCTGATACTCAGAATTATGCCAACTTCTTTCAAAGAATGGCACATCTATTTATGAGAAAACACTCAAGGGGCAATAGTCCCTCCTCTCAGTTTTTTTAAATCATAAAAGTTACATCCATCTTGGTGCAAATGTTTTCCATCATTTTCATAACACAGTCTTTGAGTGTTGGGTTTACTTTATTTGTCATGTACATTGTTATACAACAATTAGTGAAAGGTGTCATGATCCTGTCCTGAGACTGATAAACCCAGCCTCCATAAAAGGGTTGCCATGTTTAACTTGTCACTTAATATCTTGCTTAGATGATATTTTTATTTGCATCATAGGCCTGTATGAATAACCGCTGTTTCGAGGCCAAACCAGCTTTGAGTTGCTTTACTTTTTAGCATAATCCTTGTTAGGTTGTCATACGCCTTAGCATGTTTTATCTGATTGTGCCTCTTTGTGTTGAACTTATGCTCAACAATACTCCCTTGGAAAATTAGGCAAACGTTTTGGTTTTCAGTGAAAAAATATTGCAATTCCATCACTCCTGGAAGCAGCACTCTCACGATCAACTTTTCTCTTTTTTAAGGCTGCAAAATGGCAGAAATCCTGAAGCCTGATCATATGTTGCTGCCACCGGGAGATGTAAAGAGAAACTGATTTTCAGTAGCTCTGTGAGGCCACGCCTATGAAAAATTACTGGAGATGCCAATGAGAAAAAAAGACAACATGTATATTTTCTTTAGACTGTGGAATTGGTTAAGACCCGTCTTGCTGAAAAAGATGTTGACTAGCTGGCTCATATTAAACCTGATGTGTATTGCTTCCACTGATTTAGCTTACGTAGCAATAATATGGTTGTTGAAAGAAATTTAAGGATAATTTTTGCTCTAGCTGAGAAAGTCTTTAAAGAGCAATAACAATGATAAGAATTAAGTCATCTGGATCTTTGTTCTATATTATCACTAAGGTGTATCCTAAAGTTATGCTAACAATTACATTTTCCTTTTTGTTGGCAATAATGTCATCCTAAATTCACATTGTTTTTACTAGGCAGTACAGAAGTGATCACTTTTTACTCTATTTTGGCTTAGTTTTATGGTTATATTACAAGATTTCATAGTAACAGAATGCATCCTCAGTCATTATATAGTAACTACTGGATTAACTGACATGGGTAGGAGGAGAAAATTGGGCTCCTTTGTAATCAGCTGGTTATAAAACAAGAAATGAGCACCATAAGGGTGACTGGTATCCGGAGAAACAGGTTGAAGAGGGCGTGCTCAGTGTACATAACAGGTCACCAGGGCGATAGAAAATTACAAGGAAAAAAAACTAAACGAAAGTGCATCTCCGCTTATTGTAAATAAAATCCTGCATTCATCATACAGCATGGCAGCCTGGACAGTGTGGACACTCTTGGTGTGTACAGTCATTACTCAGCATGGTGAGCTTTTATTTTCAAATTTCTTTTTCAAACTACAAAATATCTTATTTGAAAGCTCATCTTTAATTTATACTTTAGAGTCATGTTTGAGAATGTAATAAATGATGGTGTTGTACTGGACTGAGTTGTGTTAAAAACATCTATAGAGGAAATTAAACTACCCTCTACTCTGAGTATAAGCTTTAAAAAGACAGGAAGTACTGCGGTGTTCCTTTATTATAGAGAGCTGTTAATGTTTTTAATTAAATTCATTATCAGTAATATTCAAAGCATTTGCTGTCAAGCAATTAGTAAGTAACAACATTAGTTGCTTAAAAGAGGCTTGTTTTCATTCAGAATCAGAATCAGACTACTTTATTAATTGATATAACAACTTAAGCTATTATATTAAGATGATATTAAGACATTGTTGAGATGCTGATGAGGGAGGTCTGGTAACTTCTGCATCAAGTTAGACTTGTTTCATTACAGGAAGAGGAACCAAATGCAGATGCATCAGAACAAAAGTCAAACTTTAATTTGTAGACTGTTTTTTAAAAAGAGAAAAAAACTGTCCAGAAACTTGACATGCAACATGTTCATCTTGATGCCTTCCTGTGCCAAACAGGTTTGCTTTGTCAAGTGGAGCTCAACAAGCTTCTCTTGTTGTAGAATTTGTGACTTACTTTAGTGTTAAATAATGTGAAGAAATTGGACTGCACAGGTGGAGGAGATAGAAAAGACAGACAGACATGAGGAAAAGAAAAGAGAAAAAAGAAATATAAAGAGGACCAGGTACAAACAAGAAACAGGACAACCAGTTAAGAAGAGATACAAAAGAAACAATTGCAATGAATGTGTACAATGACAACCAATGGCCATGTTACTGTAAGTGTATATGTGAAAATGAGTCAGTATGAGAGCTGGCATGCACGTGTCTGTCACAGAATGCAGTTGATAATAATAATGAGGATGGAAAGCTGCAACCTCACCAATCAGACCCAAATGGGTAGCAGGAGGCTACCCACACCGCCTGAGCACTCCACAGCCCTCATGGAACATCAGCGTCCCAGAGCCATAGGACAAGGAAGGAGGACACAGGGCTCCTCCTGGAGAGCCTATGCCACAGCCAGCTATCCCAGGTCCAAGTGGAGTACAGGCCACAGGGCCCCGCAGGCCCAGAACCTACCCCAGCCCCCAACAGGACACTCATCCCAGCCCAAGTCCCCTATCCAGACAACAAACAAGGGTTGTTGGTCTGGATGGGGGACTGGGCTGCCCAGGTGCTTAGGTCCCCAAATCCCGGACCACACCCATGAGCCCCAGGGAACAGGCAGCCGTGTGTCCCCCAGCCGCCAGCCCCAAAGCACAGGCACTGCCTCTGGGGCACCGAAGCACAGACCACACGCTGAACAGGCCAGTGGCACCCCTGAGGAGGAGACACCCAGCTAGGGAACTCCTGTAGCACCAGGATATGCAGCCACTGAACTGGAGCCAGGAGACCTCACAGACAAGGCCAACATTGTTCCGGGGCCACTGGGTCCCTCCACCTGGGCAGGAGCAGGAGACAGGGGTAGTCAAATGATGGCATATTATGTTGGATGAATGTAATGGTGTGTGAAATTAATTATTTGCAGGGTAGGCCACTTAATACTTCAGATAATTCACTAAAAACTGAACTAAACATAAAGGCGCACACACCCAAGAAGGAGCTCAGACATGCAGACACAAGAGGTGATTAGGTGAATAGGACACATGAAGATAACTAGACAAAGGTACCAATAATCAAGATAACGAGTCCTGGGAAGGAGTAAACCTGAACAGAAATCACAAGACACAAAAGGTTCTCAATGTAAAACAAAAAGTGAAAACATGGACATGAGACTGAACTTAAACACACTTAAAACACAGGGGGTTGAGACAGAGGAGACACAGAGGGAACTTCTAACAATCAGAACACAATAGGGCTCAGAACATGAACCAATAAATCTGAAACATAAATGGGATAAAAGCTTAGCAAGCATAACTAGGACTCAAATTCCTAAAGAATGAACTGACTGTCAGAGCTAAAAAAAATACAGAGATGACTACAAAACTAAACTCAAAACTCTAGGACTGTGACTGTGTTATAAATTTAAGAAAAATGTATGTTTGTGATGTGCTTTGTAAATGATGTAAATAAAATATGACCTCAGAACTCACTGTACTGTGTGTCCCTCAGATTATTTACATTTAGACTCTAAATGTAAATAATCTGAGGGACTAGAGTTCCAACTGCTTCCTCTAAATTTTAGGGGAAGCAGTTGGAACTCTAGTGTCACCTTGTGGCTGTAGTTACACATATCAATGGCAAACTTCACTGGGACTATGATTTCCAGTAACTGTTTCATCTTTTATTCCACAGGGTCAAAGGCTCAGGGTAAGTCTGTCACATTTTTCTTGATGTTCATATGCCAATGTGACAACAAGCAAAATTTATGAGAAACTTTATCAGATATCTGCTGACACCTAGTTGTCTATATCCTGCCAGACTGTGGGGAGGCACCTCTCAATACAAGAATAGTAGGTGGTCAGAATGCAACAGCTGGGTCATGGCCCTGGCAGGTCAGTGTCCACCTCACATCTCACATTTGTGGAGGGACCCTCATCAGTGACCAGTGGGTACTCACTGCAGCCCACTGCATTTTAACGTAAGATATACTCTTTGTTTTATTTTCTATTCTATATGTTTTTACTGGAAGCATTTGTGAAAACATTGCATTACAACTTCAGCCCTTTAGAGCCTAAATAACTGCAAGATTATTTGCATTGTCCAACAAACCTCAAAGAAACCAAACATCATTTAAACACAAGTCAAACATATGAAGTAATTAGCGGGGTTAAAGTAAAAAAAGAGTAAAATGGCATGACAGTTGGCCCAAGTCCTTGCATTTATACATAAAGTGACACTAACATACAATAACTAGTTTACTGTGCAGAAGTGGTTTCTACAGTTAAAATTGGTGATTCTCGCTTATCAAAACAGTCATACAGGCTAATAAATTATTTAGGGGATGGTTCACTACAAATGAACATATCTGTCTTTGGCCTGCAGGGCTGTTTATCCATGTAGCTGCTGATATCATTTGTAGAATTTGTCTTTTCTTGAATACAGTGACACTTAGTGGCACTTATAAAAATACAAATTTTCTCACACAACATAAGCACCTATAATAGGCCAAACTCCTAGCAGGAAGATGGTCTCCACTCAGGGATTGCTCCTTGCCTGCCAACAATACCATGTTTAATATTTATCAGTTTTGAACAACTAAAATACACATCTGCAATAGAATAAAATATAAGTCCCTTACTCCTATCCAGTGGAAGAAGAAAAAAAGGAAAAGTAACAGAACAGCAACTGTCAGCGTCACACATACATATAGTCCTTGATTAAATTATACTCAGTGCCATACTTGATGTGTGTTAAATGTCACATGGTCCCCATGTGCTTGTACAGTGACCAAGACGTCACTTATTGGCTAATGTGTTACACAAAATCACTCTGTAGTGTCCCTTGCCATCTGTCCACTACTGCACATCTGTGTTTTTGAAGGAGAGAGAACAGAGACACAAGCTGATACTTCTGCGCTGTAATCCCCCTTCAACCACCTGGGTCTTGAGGACCTCCTTATTACACAAGTAAATTAACAAATATTTCAATTTACTTAAATATTCAAAGAAATTCCACAAACTTTGTCGAGAGCATTTTTGTGTATGAACCACTTACTTTCTATAGAACTGCACCCATAAACCACCACTGTGCAGAAGGAAGTGGAACTGTGACTAACTGAGGATTGTGCTTGAGGAATTGATAGTGTCCCTTTACCAGAGCAGCAGTGTTAGCTTGCCACATGCTTTTTTTAGGTTAGATTTAGGCATATACAACAATCAAAATAGATGATTATTTTCACTCTGTTCCTCTGAAATCTTATTAATAAAAAGGATTCATTGTATAAGATATATTTTCTTCACAACTTGGAATATTTGTCATCAAAGTACTTATCAGAAGGAGTCTCTGCCAGTGTGTACTGAATGAAGAAATATCTTATTAGCACATGCTCTTATTTCAGATAATGTCTTACAAAGAAACTGAAAGGTCACAACATTATCAGACTAGTCACCTTGACTACAACAAAAAAAGCATGATCAGCTGAACCTCATGCTGTGAGAAGTGACATACCCAGTTCCATTATCAGAGACATTATAATCTTCAAGATGGACTTTGCTGCTATGTAAATATTGTTCAGCTTATAGCAGAAGAATGTGGAGCAGCAGTCATGTGAAGTATTAGGAGTAACTGGTTAATGAAAAGTGAAACTTGGTGCATAAATGGGTCAAATACAGGGGTTTTGTCTCATGTGTAAAACCAAATGCAAAAGTTGAGCTTTTGTTGACTTATTTTTTCCTTTTTCCATTTTCATTTGTAGTTTTGCTATTCATCAAAATCTCTGTTTACAAAATGCACATGCTTAGAACTTTCTTAAGTAGGTTAAATTTTGACTTTTGGTTTCTCACAGGAAACAAACGTCAGTCTTCTGAGTGAATATTTTCTGTATAATAAATTCATGCACCAAGACCTGTACTGCCCCCTGCACAGATCTCATTGCTCTCTCACCTGACTTCCTAAAGTTTTTTGCCAGAAGGCAAATGTCCAGGTCAGTGTCAACACTTTATTGAAACCAGTAGTGATGGTTGATGTGACTGCCAAAAAAGCACCTTATATCAGCTTACAATGGAGTCACAGTAGAGACAGACTGGAAGGTGGGGAAACAGAAATGGGGAAGGATATACAGTCAAGTTCTACCGCAGTAGGGAACTTAGTCATGAATTTACTGCGTACGGCATTTGCATCCATGTGATTACTAACCACACGGCATTTAGAGTGATGCATTTTTAAAATTTACTTGGGGAACCGAAATATAGAGATTTACTGTCATGTCAGTTGATAGTTTCTCATAGCCAGTGTTAAAAAAAACTAATGTGTTACACATTACTCATTACCTTTTAAGGCCCAATTACTCCCTGGAGAAGGTAATTTGTTACACTATTCATTACATTACCTCTGCACAACATGGCCTAGGATGCACTGTCACATAATAACTAGTTAACAAGATAAACCTTAGGCTACAGTCCCACACACCAAAACAATTTCCTATCCTAATAACGGCACAAACAATACACTTTTTCGTGGTAGCATAGTGGTTTGCGTATTTGCCTAACGAGCAAAAGGTCCCTGGTTCAATCCCAGGTGGGGACACAAGCCCCTCTCACCATGGAGGGTCGCGTCAGGAAGGGCATCTGCTGTAAAACCTCTGCCAAATTACCAATGCGGATTAATCTGCTGTGGCTACCCCTTGATGGAGAATACAAAGGAGCAGCCGAAAGGTACATTTTCAGTGTTTAAGTATGAACACAAAGCTGACAGCAAAGTTAAAAAAGAGCCCAAAGTGATCGCCACAGTGATTCTACTGTAGAAAAGGTAACGTGAAATGAAAGCTACAATGCCACAAATTCCACTGCTCATCACTGCTTTGTTCCCTGTTTAAAAGCAGTCTCTGACTGGTCAGGTGAAGTTAGAATGCACTCAGTGTCAACATCAGAGACTTGCACAGGAAAAAAAAGCACTTTTGATTAGTTTTTCTTCCTATCTCGGAATTGAGTAGATAATTGAACAATCTTTGTAATGCAAGTAAGGACATAATTGTAACTGTAATATGATTACTGAATTTAGTACAGTTATGCCTCACATTACTGCATTACAGGAAGATGTAATGTGATTACAATACATGTTACGGACTTCCGGTGATGTGGGTGACTGAGTACGTGCAAGTTGCTGTAGCTCCGACACAACATCCTGCATTATTATTGTTTTGACTTTCTGTTGGCGACATGAACTAACAGTCATTGGGACTTTCACCCCAGGTGGTGTCTTTAGAGCCATTTTGGCACAAACCCAAAGGTAAAATGTCTCCTAAACTTAATCCCAAAAAGAGAGAAACGCTGGTAGGTGCTCCTCAAGATGGCGGCGTTACACCCGAAGCTAATTTGGAATTGGACTCCAGCATGACCGCGGCCTTCCAAAGCTTGACAGCGAAGATTTCTGAAAAGATTGATGACAAAAATGAGAAGATGCTACTCAGTATTAACACGAGCATCTTGGCCAGTATGAAAGAAGTCATGGACC
>VUQH01025641.1:4861-17078 GCA_015106775.1 Etroplus canarensis
CTAAAAGCTAACAAACCAAGTGCCTAACATTTCTTCAGAAACAGCCTTCAGAGCAAAGCTTTCTAATTGTTAGATGTGAGAAAGCAGCCCTGCTGCATAACTGCAGTTCACCAAGTTTAAATAAGAAGTTGCAGAATTCACCTTTTGTTGGGAATTCTGTTGTACTTGATCAGGCATGTATTTGACACTCAGTAGGAATGTTTTTAGGATCCTGCAAAACTTGACACTCTGAATGTGTTTCATTTTTCTTTGATTTAGCTAGTAGCAGTTTTCTTGCTGAAACAGCGGTGTTTTGTGGAATAAGGAAAATTTGGAACACGACCCAAATCATCCCCCCATGCATCCCTACAGCTGCAAGAGCTCAAGCTGAAACTGACTGAAACTAGAAGCCCATTTTTGATTTAGTTGTTGTTTGTGGTGTAGAGTGTTTCAGGATGCAGCATAAAGGCCAGAGGATATGGGGGATACATGTTTATCCCCCATCCCCCCTTGCAAATCACACCCTGGTTATATTTTTTAATGAGTTCACTACCTGAGTTTTTATGGTTTCAGGGTTTGTCATACCTGGGCTGCATTCAAATCTCCTAGAAACACACCAGGGATTCATAGTCATGATGCTGCATGCACTCCAGAGTTTGTCTTTGTAATGTTTGTTACCTACAGCTGCATTAGGACAGTATTAAATCATGTTCACCTATTTTGTACCACATCTCATCCTTTTATTTCAACAAATTCACCGAAGACATAATGTATTTGTCACAGAGCATTTGCAGAGCATTAGCATTTGTCCTTTTGGACAAAGAAAAACAAGAGCAGTTTGAGACTGTATACCTTTACAGCTTAACAAGCTTTACATTTTATGTTTTCTTGAGGTAAAATATTTCTGTCTTTACTTTTGACATATTTGAATTCACCAGCACTGAAACCATGCTCTTAGAATTTGAAATCATTATTCAGGTATTATTTGGGAAAAATAAAAGTCTGATAGAATAGCAGAACTGTTCTGGATCAGACGCTGTTTTGGTATATTCATTAAACTCTGCTTAATCTACATGGTCTCAGCAATAAGTTGGTAGTGGTTACAAGTATGTTACTTTTCCATAGTTTCATATGTGTGCACCTCCGTTTTCCATAATATGAATGTGGATCTAGAATGATGCCTCAATCAGAGCAGTTTGGGAACATTTCTTGAAAATGTGAAGCTGATAGCCCCATTTACAAAAAAATAAATACATTAATTAATGAATATACTTAATGATATATATTTGTTGAGATATGATACCCAAGGCCAAATCTCACAATGCTGAAGAATTTTTCTTAAAAAAAAGTCCTAGATCCAGATTCAGATCAGAATTGACTTAGAAGTTAGTCACTTCTAAGTTGGGCCAAGTCTCAAGACTGGTACATTTTTATACCAATCATCTAACGTCTTCTTTAATGCTGCTAACAAACAAACAAACAAACAGAGCCAAAAATATAACCTCCTGAGGCACTACAAAGCAAGTTCAGCATATCCAGGATATATTTCCATTATCTGGCTTTACTTAGCCTAACATTGGCGACCAGGATAAGAGGTTTGCACGAAGCAGGTTATAAACTTATAAAGTCAACTCAGGATTTATCAATCCAGCTACGAGCATGTTCACATGAAAGGGGTGGCGTTCTCTGATCAATCGCAAACATAAATAAATCTACTGGCAAGAGAGTGACTGATTTTACAGAGGAAGATAACATTAAGATATTTGAAAATATAAAGAAGTTAAACACACATTACAGACTGAAATCAGTACAGCTGCTGCAGATAAAATAGTAGTCCGTCACAAGAAAAGAACTGTACAGTAGTATTACAGCACTGTACAGCACTATACAGTTGCTATAAGATCTACTATATTAATAAAGTTTAGCCTACTTGATGCCAGGAGGGAAAGTCAGCAAAAATGCCACTAGTCTGAGTATCACAGCTCGGTCATTAAGACACAGGAGAATTTGACAGATTTGTTATTCCCTTAACAATCAGCCCCAATGCTGTTTAAAAAGCAAGAACAAACAGAAAAACAAAAATTCAAATGTAAGTTTAGTTTACGTGCAGATTTGATTTTAGACTACAAGCCAGAAAAGTACGACTAGATGCCCTGTTTTAGGATCATACGGTAACCCTGTAAAGTCTATACTGTGAAATAATTTCAAGATTTTTTTTAAAACTGGAGTGTTTATTGAAGCCTCTGACAAATAGAAAAAAGGAGAAATTAAGTACTAATTTGCATACGTGAGTTTTAATCATTTTTGCTACATGGGACATTTTTGTGCAATTTATTGCTCACAATTTGTTTATCTTAATTTATTAGGTTTTCAGGGGGAAAAAAATCACAGTGATGATGTAGAGGTCTCCAGAACTCATGTAACAAATATGATACACTTGGCAGTACAGGGTTAGTGCTTTTAGAACAATGAAATTGTTGCAAAAATTTGTTTGCAGCCAACAGGAATGAAATCAATAAAAATGTGCCTAAGAATCTGTATTTATTACTGATGCTCACTGACTTGTGATGCATTGAAGAAAACTTCAGATCATCCTGTTCTCTGCGCACAGAGGTCTGAGTCTGGTCTGAAGGAGCTTCCAGGATCGGTGATGTTACTTTCCAGAGAACTGATAGCTCAGTAGGCAGGGATTTCATACCTAGTGATCTCTCAGCTAAAACTTAACCTGCACTGGAGCAGGTTGGACCTGCAGCATAAGTTGCCGTGCTCTAAATTTAGCAATGCTTATACAGTATATAAAAGTAGAGCCAATAAAATAGTCCAGAGGTCATAGTGAGGAGTTATAAAGTTTGATGGCTACAGGTAAGAATGAGTTCCTGTGGCATTCTGTGGTGAAACGAGTACTGAATCTTAGTACTGTAAACCCAGAGTTAACCCTGAAATATCCCAGATACAGTAAGCACAAATTCAGCTTCATGTGTACAGGCCTCTGGTTGAAGTAAATATTAAGGTGTAAGTAGTAATGGAACCAAACGGAGCACACCAAGAATCTAAACTGGGCCCTGCTGCTGCAAAGCCCTGGAAGTAAAAAGACTTAAAACATTGTGAGTGTTTAAGGCATTCATTTTTATTGCTTACCACACAGTGCACATGATCCAATTTATTTGTTTAAAATAAAAGCTGCACTTAAATGCCATAAGGTATCAGAGATGCTTCTTGAATAGCATTTTACAACTTGCTATTTTTAGGGAGGTAGCTGATGAAAACACACAATGACTTTCATGTTTTTACAGAAAAATGAAAGATTTGCTTTAAACTTGTGTAATATTGTAATGTGTACATAACTTATGTGGTTTTGTGTTTCTGCGAGTCAAAGTCAAAGTGATTGCTGCCAGGGACAGCAGCCATATTTCTCAGCTGGCATTCCGGCTGCAGTGAAACAAGTCAGTGCCAAGTCTTGCAGCCTCTCTGTCTATTTGTCTGTCTGTCTCTGTCTCATGTCCCATCTTGACCGCATCCTTTCTCTCTCCTACTCCCCACAGTCAAGTTTGACTTTGCAAAGAAGGGCTTTTGCTCCTCTTTTTTCAGCCTGCCTTTACCATGTATGCCACTTTGCAAATGCTGCTTAGAGTGGCAGCACAATTAATCATGTGTAATGGGATAACGGCAAACTGCAGTGGTCACATTTAAATTGGATGTACAGCTTTCCAGTGCTCACTATATGGCCAGAAGTATGCAGATTTCCCTGTTGTTCTCAGCTTGGACTGAGCCCCAATTCTAATTAGAGAAATTCTGTCATTTAACACATCTTTGTTCAGTATGTAATTTTCTCCCAAAACATAAAAAATAAATTAGAATGGAAAAGCTTTTTACTAAAGCAAAAGAAAGTAGTAACAGTAGATGTGCGCTCTGAAACAGGGCGGTGCTTAGAAAGAGCTTGCATGCACAGCTGGCTCTTCATAGATAAGCAAAGGTTAAGAAGAACCCATAATGCTGCAGTTTGTTATTCTCATAATCGCAATATCTGTCAAAAAATATTCAGGGTTATTGGTTTACTCTAGCTAATTGTGGAGCCAATTTTGAAAGCCTGGGCAACAGCTAAGATAATATAAGAAGCTAAGTAAACAAAATAAATAAAAAGAGCAACATTTGCAGTCACTGCAGAACTTTAATAACTCCCAACATTAATAAAATCGGTTATTTGAGGTTTGATGGACATTTGCACTCAAATAAGCCTGTTTTTTTTTAAAGCCCTTTTCTCATTAAATTTACACATCCGGTCCCCATGCCAGTATGTGAGGTGAGTTTAGCCTCTGCTGTGGGGGTCCCAGGCCAATCAGCTGAGCTGCATTTATTGGAAACACCACTTTCTGCAACACAACAACTTCGCGCAAAGTTGCTGACATTTCAGGAGACACACCACAGCAGACCTGAGGAAAAAGTTTCCTTTTCTCTTTAGAAAAAACTTGAATTCAGTAGAACTCTATGTAATAGCTGAGCATAAAGAACGTACTTTAGATGTGTGTTTTTTTTAAAAATTAGGACATGCAAATGAGATTTTTCTCGTGTCTGTCAGCAATTGTTGGGGGTTTATGTGCTAAATAGCTCAGTACTCACAGTGATTTACAACACTCATACTCTACTATAAAATGGAAAAAAGACAGCACCAAAACTTAGCTAAGTCGCTAATTGGAGCCTATTTTATGTGTTCCATGAAACTACAGACATGCTCGTTACATGGTTCTTTTAACATCTGTCATTGTAAGAAGTGAATCCTTTACAGCTAAGTCTTCGCTTTAGTGTATAGCACACTAATTGCATCCCTTTTTAGACTGCAACATGATTGCAGAATTAGCTCTTATTTCCATGTAGATGCCGCTGTAACTAAGGCGCTCATTGAAATTCACAGTCTGGAGCGGCAATATTGGGACTGTGTTGCTTCATCGCTAAATTGAGCAAAATGTGTTCTCTGAAAAGATTTCTGCAGTAGAGGAAGCCACACTGTCCCCGGGGAAATATATCAACATTTCTGTGGTGCTCCTGCTAAAATGACTATGTAGCCACGGGCATCCATGCTCAGTCTCTCTACGGCTCTGTTGTGGAATCCGTGCCGAGATAATGGCGTCTAGACAAATTTGTCACTGACATTTTGCATGTCTCTCTTACAAAGAAAGGAATACAAATGAATGGCTGCCCTGTGAGGGTGGCGTTCATTCTGTGGCGTCTAAGGAGTCTGTCTTACTGTGCCGGCTCTCAGTTATCATTAGGGGAAGGTTCTGCACGCTTTCAGGTTATTGTGTGTATTTATTACGGAGATATATCGACACCTAGAGTGAGGGATCATGTTGAAACTCCAAAATATTATTCCAGCAGGGTGTTTATTCAGTTATCAAAAGCTTGCGAAGGTGTATTGAAGCTTGAATAAATTCAGGAGGAGGAATCTTTTGCAAAGCATTTGCCTTGTTTATTGCAGCTTACGCTGTGCTTGATATTAACCATCAACAAAACGCTGCAGATCTGAGCAGTGACACGTAAACCTCCAGGGAAGGAAGATGGAAATTTGAAATAGGTTTATCTAATCCTATGTACAAATAACGAGTGATAAGGCAAGAGCGTCGATGGGACTTGCTGCTGCATCGCTGTGACAGTTAATAAATGGGGAGAGACAGCAGTTACCTGTGCAAACTTTGTTAGAGCTTTACAAACAATAGCAAATAAGCATATGTCTTCATGGCCTGGTAAAGTCACAAATAGCTTGTCAGAAGTGTGAACAGAGCAGTTGCCCTTTATTGCTTTCAGTGGTGTTATGGTGCCTTTGAGTCTCTCTCCTGTTCCACAATAAACGAAGAGCTGCTTACTTACTCAGACCACGTTTACCTTGGAGGCCTGTGTGACTGAAATGCCCCTTTCATCTAGGAGGGATATGTCTGTCTCAATATCCCCATGGTGCCCGGGGCACTGTGCACACAGAGGACGAAGAGAAGAAGAGATAGAGGGTTCTGCTATTTCTTTGTCATCCATAGCATATCCCCGTTTGTGTAAACTCTCCCACCCGTCTTCTAATCTCCAGGGAAAAGTGTGGAGAATGCAATCAGGGCAGGTGGGGGGACATCTGGATCTGTCTACAAGGCAACAAGGGGATGGTTGACTGGCAGCCCCTCTAACCCTCCTCCACTATCCTTCTGCTGTGCGTCCCCCTCCTCTCTTTTCTTCCACTTGTACCTGTCAGCGGTGCAGTGGTTGAGATCGCCGAGGTTCGCTAGTGCTTTTCACTCACTGCTCACACAATATCTCTCTTTATCCTTCGCCCCAATGGCCCCCAAGATCGAACTCACAGAGCCACATTTGATATGCTACGTCAACACTTTCTGTGTTCTCAAAGGCTCAACTCTCATGTTTTGACATTGTTTAGCTCGCAGCCAATTTTCTAAAACACACTTGATGAATTTGGAAGTCTAGCTGATAACAATTTCAAGGACAGTCCCACATAAAATGGCATGAATACAGCTGCTATTGAGTAATTTGGAGGATGTACTGTCATGTGGTGCTCTGTCAGCAAGTTTATCCTCCAACACTAGGCCACATGTAAATGTTGAGTCATCACATTATGGTATTTCTGAGACAGCTTGTATCTTGTTTGATAGCAGAACAAGTCAGATGGTGTCCTTCCTGGAAATTTAAAAAGTAGCGCTTCTGTTTAGCCTTGCCAGTTTGCATAAATCAGACATAAGAGGAAAAATGTTCTCTAGTGTGGTCATAAAGTATCAATGAAAAACTCAGCCTGCAACAGCACCTTCAGTTGATTCATTACAACCGCAAATTACAAGACACAGCATGTTAATTGGCACTTTACTCAAGCTCACTTGTTGCCCCCATAGACAAAAGTATTGGACCTCCTACACAATACACCTACAGGAGCTTTTATAACATCCCATTCTAAATCTATAGGTATTATAATGGAGTTGTTCCCCTCTTTGCAGCTACAACATCCTCCTTTCTTCTGGGAAGGCTTTCTACAAGATTTTAGAGTGTGTCTGTGAGATCATCCTTCCTCAAACTGTTCCCACAAAGTGGGACGTATAGAATTTTCCAAGATGTCTTGGTAAGCTCAAGCATTAAGGTATCCCTTCACTGGAACTAAGGGACCCAGGCCAGCCACAGGAAAAGCAACCCCACAACATTATCCCTCCTGCACCAAACTTAACAGTAGGCACAGTGTAGTCAAGCAGATATCGTTCTGCTGGCACTCAGCAAATCCATACTCATTCATCAGAGTGCCAGATAGAGAAACATGATTTGTCACTACACTGAACATATTTCCACTCCTTCAGAGTGCAGTGGTAGCATGCTTTACACATATCCATCTGACACTTGGGATTGTGCTTGGTGATGTAAGTCTTGCATGCAGATGCTCGCCTATGGAAACCCATGCAATGAAGCTCCTGGCACACTGTTTTTTTGATAATGTCAGAGGAACTCTGCAGCTGAGTCAGCAGAGCATTGGTGATTTTTATGTGGTCTGACTCTTTGAAGCTGAGTTTCTGTGGTTTTTGAACACTTCCACTTTGCAGTAATACCACTTACAGTTGATTGTCAAATATCTAGGAAGGAGGAAATTTCACAAACTGACTTGTTGCAACGGTGGCAGCCTATTACACAACCACACTGGAATTCAGTGAGTAATTTGTAAAGGCAGTCTGCTTTTACAAATGTTTGCAAAGCCAGACTGCATGGCTAGGTGCTTGATTTTATACACATGCAGCAATGAGACTGAGTGAAACACTTGAATTCAGTGATTGAGAGATTTGACCCAGTGATTTTTTCCATATAGTGTAAACCAGTTGCCACCTGTTATACACAAATGGGAAATCACCAAATTAAAAAAGAGTGTTGATCTGGCTGTCAGGTGCTAAAAGAAGAGAATTCATCATTATTTATGGTGAGAGAGGAATGCAAGGAAGGATTTTTTTATTTTTTACTTTTGGTCATCATCCATGATGGATGGCTAATCCAGCCAGAAGAGAGCCATGAAACTTGTTGAGGTTTATGATATAAGGTCATGGTCACCGAGGAAAATAAGCAAAATTTAATTTTTCCTGCAAGCAGAGATACAGTGACCTCCATCTAACAGAGGATTTTAGTAGTAATGCTGACAATATAGTACAGTGGTGTCCACATTCAGTTTAATTTTTGAAAAGAGTGGACAACAGTTTGTAATATTCATGGAGCAGCATTCTTGAGCCAGCTAATTTAGGATTTATTCCAAGTTCAGGATTGTAGAAAAGAAATAACAAGACTCAGTTTTGCTTCATTGTTAAAATGTATTTTTTCATTTGTCTTTTGTTTGACAAAATGGTGATACAAACACCCACGGTCTCTGTTCCATCTTCCTGTGTCTCAGTGATAGTTTTATTTTTTAAAATCTAATTATAATCAGGTTGTAATACTTTTTTTAATTTTTCCTTATTAATTCCCTCCATGAGGAAAAAAAATCAAGGTATGAACCAGAACCTATTATCTTTTTCATCTTCTTTTTTGATTTAGGAGCTCCAAGTTAGAATTAGTTTTCTGACTAGTGTGCGGGTGCTATCATGTGCCGCTGATTTTTAAGAATTTCAGTCTTATAATATCAGGAGCTCTAATCTTAGAATTTAGTATTATTTGTTGGTAACTCCACATGGTCACTTAAAGGGTAATCAGTGTATGCTAGGCCAGTCTGTCTTGACATTAACCCTAGAACACTAGTGTGTTCCAGGGTGAATTTCACCCATTACTAGTGTTCTAGGGTTAAAGTGCTGTGCACGCTAAACTTTTGTATGCGCTTGTTTTTAATCTTCTGAATTTGGATGAGCTCCATTTATCAGTCGTGCAGGCGGTCCGATGGTGAAGCAGAGCAGATGCAGGAAACCACATCAGCAGGTAGCGTCTGACATTGTTGAGGGAAATTACATTTCCCTCCTGGTCCTCCCGTCATTTACCTTGAGTCGCAGTATGACGAGCCTTTACATTATTAAACACAGTGCACATGCTCTTCCATCTGTCATGGCTTTGGCCTCTCCCGCCTGTGCTACCTGATTGGCTCGGGTTGTCATCAATCATACGGTCCTGGATTGGCCCGGCGTTGAGATCAATGGTCAGACTGAAGAGTCGTTCTGACCTTGGACTCATCGCTCCAATTCAAAACAAACTCCACTGAAGATGGTAGGAGGAATTCAATTTCAAAACTAACAGATGAGTATTTATGAGGGCTGTAAAGTCCTCGACCTAAAGCACTTACTCTCTGCCCATCCCTGTCTCTCCCCAGCATGGCATGAAATTAACTATATGCCCGCAGAGTGGGCTTTTCTCCCTCCAATTTCACTTCTGACAAGCTGAGGCTAATGGAGGAGGTGCCTTGGATTAATGCCTCAGCATTTTGGATAAAACACCCTCTCATCTCATCTGAGTGAGGTGTTGAGCTGTTTGTTGGTGTCAGTGAATTACTTTGCCCTTCTACATCAGGCAGAAGTCACTTTAAAAAGCAATTAGTCAAAAGGAGCTTCTGTTCTATCAAAGACAGATTGTTTTATTGAGAACAGTATGGAGGTGCGTTAATCTGTTTTCACAGACGTCTCATTAAATTAATACTTCATCACCGTTGAGGCTTTTGTTGCTTAACAGTAGCTTAATCTTACTCTGAGGGGTTTGAGAATTTTTTTGGCTCTACTTAGGGTAGAAATATTAGTATTAATTATGGTTTATAAAAGCACATATTATGCAAAACCCTTCAGGGACAGAACATGCTGTACAGTGTTACACTGTTGAAAATGTGTTGGTGTTCAAAATAAGTACAAATATATTGTTATTAGCACTTTCATTATTTTAATTATTAAGCTAACAACATATTTAGGAGGCATAGTCTTTATAAAATTCACCTGCTCCATCACAGTACTCCATTGCTATGTTGGTACCACAGAGAGCAGAGGTGTTGTAGCTACATACTGCAGTTTTGGGGCGGTATAAAATTTATGTTGACAAATTCAAATGAGAGCCATGCTAATGTTTGTGCTGTAGTTGGTCCTTTAGCTTTGCCCCAATTTGGAAACCCATAATCTAGTCTGCTGATTTAGCCTCGTATCTGGGGCATCAGCCAGTTTTTGGCTCATCTGGCTGAAGGACCAATGAGCTTATACCACGACAAAATGTCCGTCATCTTTCCAGCCATCTGCAGTTTGTGAGAATTGGTACTCCTCCCACAGTATTGGTCAGAATTTAATCAAACTCACACACAGAGATCACCTAATGGGTCTTCGTCCAAACTGTGCTCAAGGTCATATTTGTCATTTAATGGACACGTTTACATTTTCAAATGAAGTTATATTCCTGAGAGTGTTGGTGTCGATTGTAATGCTCATAAAATGAGTGTATGCATGTGCCCCATTGCCATCTATACATAAAGGCCCTCATCAGGATTTTTTTTAATAGTAATATCTTAAGCTAGTTTAGACCCACTCAAGAAAGAGGGCTTTGTATATGGCCAACCAGTGACAGGTAACTTCATAACTTTTTCTCTTTACTTCACACATTAGAATAACCTGTGAATTGTGATGGATTTTGAGCCAGATGAGGAGCCATGTCTCTGATGTTCTGGTTCTCAGCTTTTGATGTAGCTTGGGGACATCGGTTCAAGACTTCCTGCTCTGTCCATTGGTCATTGTTTACAAATGCATTTTAAAAACTGAATTGTCTTCCAATAGTAACCAGTGGTTTGCAGATTGTGTTTTAGTAAAAGTAATTACACTTTTGCTCTGGTTATCTAAATGTAGCAAAACCCTGCTTGGACGCGACCCCGTAATTCAACTTGGACTACAGTTGAAACTGTCCCCTGTGGGCATCACCTGCGCTTCATTGATTTTTGGGTTTTAGTTTGTTTCTTTTTTTTGGCCTTTGAACCTACTGTACTGTTGAACTCTGCTGTGGTTGTTCCTTTTCCTGTTCAAGCCAACTTTTCACACAGTGCATTTCATATGGTGTATGGATCATATTGTTGGCTTAATCGAGGCTTATGTGCTAGCTTGTCTCTGTAGCCACTGCATTGGTTAAACTCCCATAATCTTTCTCTTTGTGTTGCTGAGACCTTAAACAAGTACCAGCACAAGAGTACAAATCAGCCTTTAGCCCATTTGGTCAGCTAAAATTACCTAATCAGCTAAAAATTCCAAGTTTTTGTACGTAGGTAAAGAAAAGGAGGAGAAGGTCTGATGTTTGGCTGTTTGCTCAAAATGTCTGAAGCCCAAGTAAGTTGTTAGCCACCTCAAAGGTTCAGAAGTGTGGTTCCTCAATGGCTAACTAGCAAACTGGCCTTCTTGTTTTCAGTCAGTGTTACGGCCGGAGGCCAGGAGTGACAGGACCCAAAAGCAGACCAGACACGAAAGCGGGTAGCCAGTGGTATAATACAATTTATTTAAAGGAAAAACTCGCTGATCGTGAAGGAAGTGGGTGTGTGGAATCTGAACCGGGGCCGGGGGATGCTCTGTAAAAAAAAAAAACATAAGAGGTATGTGAGTGGGCTGATACTGGTCAGGTGCAACGAGGAACAACTGGGTGTCAATCTTACTGTGGCAGCGGAGGTAAGGTGCGGGGAGAGAGCAGCCAGGATGGTCTGGGAGAGCGTGCGGAGTGTAGTCCGGAAGAAAAGCAGGTGAGTAGTTCTCCAAGCAGCGCGTGACTGGTGGTGGGATGCCGAGCAGATCTAGACGGGTGAGTGGTTTAGGCGAATGAGGTTCCAGATTACTGAAAGCAGCAGAAAACTTTGAGCAACACAGAAGCATAAGCAGTGCGAAGCTGACATGAGGCCAAACACTAACGTGGGTTAGCAGACGATCTGACGAAGACTTGTGGGAAGCGCTGGGTTAAAAGGCTGAGGATCCAAATAGCCGACAGGTGAGAGCAGGAGCTGATGAGGAAACCCCACCCCTGGGTGGGGACTCTGAGGTAGCGGAAAAACACCAGCTCACCCAGACCATAACACTTCACTTGCTTCCTCTTCTTGCTTTCCAAAGTCATCTTACAGACCACCATCCGATGTTGCCTAGCTACATTTTCCCCTGACACCACCTTGCAGTCTCCTACCTTCTTCAGGTTGCACCTCCTGTATAAGATATAGTCCACCTATGTGCACCTTCCTCCACTCTTGTAGGTCACTCTATGTTCCTCCCTCTTCTTGAAATACGTGTTCACTACAGCCATTTCCATCCTT
>VUQH01025645.1:0-13409 GCA_015106775.1 Etroplus canarensis
TTTCAACTACATATAAATACACAGTGAAATGATATAGCATTCTCCCAGGACCTGGTGCCCCATACAAGGGTAGCGCTGGCCGGCCAGGGCCCACCTCCGGCCCAACACAACACCCCGCCCGCCCGCGATGTCCTCTTCCCCGGCCACCGGCATCAGGTGACGCCGAGGACAGAAGTCCCGGTCCACACAGCAAGCCAAGATCGGAATTCGCAGAAACCGTTAATCCGCAGCATCAGTCCTGCAACGATACTCCCCGCGGAAACCAAAAACTTTGGCTCCCGGACGCTGCCCGGCAGTTCATACAACGCAGCTGGATCGTCAGTTAGCGATCATGAAAAACAATGCCGCCGGATCGCCAGTTAGTCTCGCCCGTGGACGGAGCTACAACGGCGTCTGGTCGTCCTCGAACCTCCGACTTACGAACACGAACAACACCGTCCCGGCATCCACAACACCTGAACACTCGAATGCCGGGTCAGAACATAGACAATCACAGGGGAACAAGCACCCCTTGATTCTGGAGTGGCCGCGCACTACCGTCGCGCCGCCATCTTAGGTCCTTACGCCCTCTGATCCCAGACAGGAATATTGGGACAGTGTTTAAGGGAACAGCTTTTAGACCTTTCAGCATCTACAGTGCATTATAATGTGAAAAGACTCAGAGAATTTAGGGACAACCTAATGTGTAAAAGGCAAAGCCAGAAACCACTGATGAATGTGCATGATCTTAATGCCTTCAGGTGACTGCAGAAAACTATTATCACTTAACACAGTTGCTGCAGTCAGAAATGCAACTTGAAACTGTATTGCGCAAGAAGGAAGCCATGCCTCAACTCTATGCAGAAATAAGTTCTCTGGACCTGAGTTCATCTCAGATGGATGGGAAGTTTGTGGAACCATGTGTTGTGGTCAGATGAGATATTTCAGCTCGTTTTGAAGAAAAGATGGGCGTTGAGTTCTCCGTGCCCAGATTTTTATCAACAAAAGGTGCAAAAGCCAGCATCTGTGATGATATGGGGGTGGATCTGTGTTTACAGCATGGCTGAGCTGCATGTATGTGAAGGTACCATTGACTCTGAGGTGTACAGTAGGATGCCCATACTTATTTCAGCAGGATAATGCCAGACCTCATTCTGTGCAGGATACAACAGTGTGGCCTCGTATAGAAAGAGTTTGTGCATTTTACTGATCTGCTGTTAGTCCAGATCTATCGCCTACTGAAAATGTATGGTACATCATCAACAATTTGAGACAATAAATCATGGATATCAAGCAAGAATGGACAAGATTTCAAATAGTAAAACTATAATAATTAGCATCCTCAGTTCCAAAATGATTAAAAAGTGGTATTAAAGGGAATGTTGACATAACAGAATGTTGAAATGCCTCTGTCCCAAGTTTTTTTTGGCTGTGATAGACAGAGGGAGAGACAGGGAGACAGACAGAGAGACAGACAGACAGACACAGAGAGAGAGAGAGAGAGAGATGGATAGATAGATAGAGCTGCATTTTTTAGTTAAATACAGATTTACTTGTATTAACATATTACAGATTTTTTTGGTTTTATTGCATTTTGGAAAATATCCCAACTTTTCTGAAAATGGAAATGGTATACATTTTCATGGCAATATTGAAGAACAGTTAAAGTTTCTTTTTCATAAATCTGGAATCCTTGCTCTCCATTACTCTGAAAATATGCAATAAGATCAGTGGGTTTGATGGAACAGCGGCACTGGAGTTTGCCAGAGGCCATTTTTTCCAGGACAGCATGCCCACAGTTTTAAAACTGATCAGTCTCACTAAACCCAGATTGCACTTTCTTTGAATTCATTAAATTTATTTCAGTTATTTGAATGCTTACTTGGCATTATCTGATATGACATTCGCACTCATAAAACAAACTGAATTGGATTACTGGAGGTAGGATGGGAAATGTTGGACAAAACAGAGCTCAGCTGTGAATAATGGATTCCTTGTGGAGTCATAGTGTGCAGGGACCAGAAAACTGATTTATTAGATTTTAAGTTGTTACACAGCTAAGGTCACATTATCTGTGTATACAAAGACACAAAGACTGATTCATATACAATTACAGAGCTGACTATGACTATAATTTTGCCATGCATGAAAAACAAACAAACAAAAAAGATAAAGTCACAATTATCATGTATCCTCTTCATCATTAGCTCATACAGCAGGACTGAATCCGATCAGAATTTTTTTCAAAGAATTTTTTAAATGTGAACATAGGCCCAATGACCTCTAATTACTCTTACCACTTCTCTCTGTCTTCACAGTAAATATTGGGGGGTTTGAGGGTGGCATAAAACAACACCTTTTATGGCTCAATACAGGGTTTAAGTAAAATTGTGTTCTAACTGTAAGGTCCAATTTACTAATAAAAAAAAATTGGTAGATTTACTACAGATGAAAATAGCTACAGAGTTAGCTTCAACATGACACAATAGTACCTTTATACAGACACAGACTAAAAATACTTCAGGAGTGAGGATGAGCTAGTTGCCCCACAGGCTATTTACCATGTACAAGGGAAACTATGTTGTTTTTGAAAAGAAAGTCCATCCCTGTCCACCATACTATTAGAGCCTTGTGAGTCCTATCACTCACTATAAATACAGTCCTTTCTGGTGCTGAAGCAATAACAGAATTTACTCCTAAAGTTTTTCAAATGTCCAGTGTGCTAAAATTAATCCACAAGATGAATTTAGATGTAAAAGTCATGTCCTGTGGGTATACATGTGTAGAATGATATATGAAAGTAAACCAAAAAAGTCTTCTGAGACTGACTAAATCACTTAAATATATGTATATATATATATGTTTATTTAAAAAAAGGACTCAAATAGTCAAATTCAACAGGAGACCAGTTCTAGAGCACGAGTGTTCTCTCAAAGCACTGCACTGCCAATTACTCAAATATAAAAATTTAACTCAATGTACATTTCTGGTGGCAAAAACAATCCTTCCTTTTTTATTAATTGTACTCTCCAGCCTCATCTGTAAACAGATTTATCTATGTTGTCTCTGAGGGCCATACAAATGACATCTAATGTCAACAGATGAAACATGCAGTAAGAGAGATAATCAGGCCGGATTACAGCAGCTCTGTTTATGCTGATGCTGATGTAATTTTCCTCTGTGAAATGGTGAGCGGTGCAGCTGAGTGCCATCTAGTCTTGTTAAAATTCATCAACCCCCTCCTAGTATTAAAACCCATCACAGCACACCGTACAGGACGAACATTTACCAAAGGACATTTAACAGCAGAGAATATTTTGTGTGTTTGCGTCCTCACAACCCGAATAAGCATTTAAAAATACATCCAAGCTTGTTGAAGAGTTGCGGTGTCACAAAGTTTTAAATTAAGAGCCACTAAAGGAGGTGGCAGTAAAGGTGAATGCTGCAGTACACCTGTGAAGGTTACACGGGGGGAATTATGCCATAGGCTTCTGATGAAATACTTCATATTCTAAAATACACATAATACATTAGAATTGAGTTAATTCTGAATGGTAAAGTTATATCTAAATTTATTCTCAGAACCTATAATATTTACCACCATATGAGAGAAAGAAAATGTTAAATGGATTGAATAAACCTACTCAACATTGTTCATTTTTTAAATATAGAAAAATGCAAGAAAAAGGCTATGCATAACGAGTCAATAATTGCTGTATTGATGACCAAAGCATTCACCCTCTTGAAATTAGAAAACATGCAGCCCACCCACAGCAGTTTACATCTGTGTAGATACAGTTATACCGCCTTCAAGGCTGTAAGCAGTTCTCTTGTGACTTTCTATCTGCTTTTCTTTTACTCCAGCCCCTTCTGTGCCCCTTGGAGCCCAGTCAAACTACTGTACTGCATTTGTCTGCATGTTTCCCTTCCATCATAAATCACATGTTCCAGTTAAAAAGACCTTTGCAGCCTATGAACTGCTAAAACAGCAAGACCACATGGTTGGGGGGGAAGAAATAGAAATATGCCACATCCTGAATAATATCGAGAATCAGTATGTGCTGTATATATTTCTCAATAACCTTCAGAAAGGCTTATCCTGTCAGCCAGTGTGTGTGTGCGCGCGTGTGTGTACAGACATGTATGTGACGTAGCATTAACTTTACTTGTCAGTGTATTGACTGAGCTGTCCCAGTGCCATCAAATATCAACACCATGATTGAGCATGTTGTCACATACTAAGTTCGAGTCTGATAATTAATTAAGAAATAGCATTTGCCTTAATGTGCTGGTTTCAAAGAAGAGAAATGCTTTCAGACATCACAGCCTAACAAAGTAATAACTTTGGCTTTTGTCAAAAGCAATGGAACAACAAGTTAGATGAAGTGCTTTTCTTTTTACTGACAGAAAAACATCCCATATTATGAGCTTAGGAATTTTTTGTTGTTTACTTTTAGTTTTGAGCTGAATAGCAGCACTATGAAAATGATATCAGAGGCAGTAGAGAAATTATGCATCCATCTATCCATTTTCTTTGGCACTTATCCAACTGGGAGTTATGGAGGATACTGGAGCCCCAGCTATCATAAGGAGAAATTCAGGGTATATCTAGGTCAAATTTCAAAATTTTGCCATAAAGCCCTTGGATCCGACCTCGAGAAACACTCATGTACGCCATCTAAATTCCAAAAAGGAGTTATTCAATTAACTGTGTGGCTAGTGCACTAACTAAAACACACTATACAGACCCAAGTATTGGGTCATCTACACGTGACATCATCTACATCCCACTCCAAATTCATAAGCATTTATATGCAAGTTGGTTCCCCCTTTGAATCTATAACAGCTTCCACACTTCTGGGAAGGCTTTCTACAATATTTTGGAGTGTGTCTATGGGAGTTTTTGCCCATTCAGCCAGAAGAGCATTTGTGAGGTCAGACACTGATACTGGCTCATCATTTCCATTCTAGATCATCTCAAAGGTGTTTGATTAGGTTTAGGTCAGGGCTCTATGAGTTCCAGTCAAATTCTTCCACACCAAACTCAGTTATCCATCTCTTTATGGGCCTTGCTTTATGCAATGAGGCACAGTTATGCTGGAACGGAAAAGGGCCCAAATTGTTCCCACAAAATCGGAAGCACAAAATTGACCAAAATGTCTTGGTAAGCTAAAGCATTAATATTTCCCTTCAATGGAACCAAGAACCCAAATGCCAGCCCAAGAAAAACAACTCCATAGCATTATCCCTCCTCATCCAAACTTTACAGTTGGCATGATGCAGTAAGGCAGGCAACGTTCTCCTGGCATTCACTAAACTCCGATTCATTCATCAGACTGCCAAATAGGGCCGCGTGATTCGTGGCACATTTCCACTGCTCCAGAGTCCAGTGTGCTTTAGATCACTCTATGCAACACTTGGCATTGTGCTTGATGACTTAAGCCTTGAAAACCGATGCCACGAAGCTTCCAGTTCAGTTTTTGTACTGATGTTAATGCTAGAGTGAGGTTTGGAGCTCTTGATTTACTGACTTAGGAAAGTGCTGATGAATTTTATGCACTAACACATCTTAGCAATCAGCAACCCTGCTCTGCAACTTTATCAGTCTGCCACTTGGTGGCTGAGCTGCTGTGGTCTCTAAACTCTTTCACTTTGTAATAATACTACTTACAGCTGATCATGAGATATCTAAGAGGGAAGAAATTTCACAAACTCATTTGTAGCATCCTATTACAGTGCCAGACTCAAATTTAATGGGCTCTTTAGAATGATTTACTCTTTCATAAATGTTTGTAAATGCACGCTACATGCCTAGGGGCTTGATTTTATATACCTGTGTAAATGGGACTGAATGAAACACCTGAATTCAATTAATAAGAGGGGCGACCCATTATTTTTGTCCATACAGCGTTCATGCCTGGATGGATAAAGAGTTTCCTGGAAAGGTAAGCCAGATTGAGCTTACTTAAAAAAATCATAAAGCAGTAAAAATGTCTGACTTGTATGATTAGAGTAATATCACATGTTTGCAGAGTGGCCATGAGCTGCTATAGTGGTTTAAACATGGCGACGGGGAAGCTTAGTGGTTTAAAACCTTGACCCTAAAGTGAGGACCTGCGATCACTCCACTCCTCAAACAAGTCACTTCACTAATGCACTTAAGCATTAGTGAACCAGTTACAGGGCTGCTTCTGACCTTCGACTCGCTGGTGTAAATGGCAAGAAAAAAAAATCTTTACCAACAGGGATCAATAAAATGTCATATCACTTTCTGAGTGACTACTTGAAAAAAGAAGTCAACTTTTATCACACCCACACTGACAACTGAAATTAAGAGTACTGAAAGCTGCTAAGATGAATGGCATGCATGGTAGAGAAGCCCAGTCCAGCAAAAAACAAAGACCAAGAATAAAATACAGAACGAGCAATCTATGCATTTGTTTAAGTGCAACTCCTGTATGCATTATGAAGATCCCACCAATATATCAGAAATGGACCTGATGTGAAGCAACATGTTGATGAATCAGTGAAAGAAAAGCCTACCAGCATCTATGGTGGAAGGATGTCCAAACCAAAGTCTAAACTAAAATCTGTTTATTATTTTCTTATTATAGTCTTAAGGATTATTATCTTATTACTTTAAAATTATTAGGCAGTTAAATATATTGGTTTCATTGTAATGCATCTGTTTCATCTATGGTGAGGTTCTTCCTTCACTCTGCTCTCTAAGGTGGGGTAGTCTTAATAACAGTGTTGGGCTAAACAGTTCAATACAAGCAATTTTTTGGGATAAAAAACATCCTGTAAGACTTAAAAGGGGCCTCATGCTTTCCTTTAACATAATTTCTCTACAAAGAGAAACCCCAATACTGCCTGGTTCTGTACATGATATAATGTGATATAGGAAGCACTACAGGGAGCATGTCCTACTTTTACCACCAGCTGCCTTACAGTGGGCCTCACTAACAGCTAACTGCCATAAACTTCAGTCCACTACATCACAACAGAGCAGCAGCTGTGTCAGAGCTTAACTTGTACACGTACTCAAAATCCCACAACTCGAAAAATAAACGGCTGCTTCTAATGTTTCCTCATGCTGATCATACACATAGACTTCTGGCTCTGTTATCTCAGGTTATACTTGTTTATTTACTGAAATGGACAGTCAGAAATACAAGTTTGCAGAATCAGAAACAGAACTTAATCAAATACAGCATGGTTGATAAAGAACAGCAGTTAAAGTACCGAAATTCAGAACGAAACATCAAAGCAGCAAGTCAGAATATCTTGAATAAAATGAGAGATTGTTCCATTCTTTTTTAAATTTCATTATAAGTAGTGTATGAATTCTTAAGGGTAACATAACATAGAATAGGAGAAAACTGAATAAATTATCATCTAGGATGCATAAAATCAAGGCATGAATGTCAGTATTTGTAGCCTACAATGTGCTTCAGTAAGCCTGATAGAACACAGAAGGGTCACAAGACGTCAAACACGATGATTTCATGCCAGAACATTGAAGGCCATTAAAAAGGAAAGGGGGTTCTTAATGTGCATGCCCATCTGTTTGTGTTCCAAGACTCTGAAAGATACTAAAGGAGTGCCTGAGCTGTAGAGTTCCAGTGGTAAACTGCTTTTTTAAAACCAGGGTTTTTTTCAAGAAATGTTGACACCCTCCAAAGAGGCTTTAGCCAACAAAAAGAAAAAAAATCTGTAAAAAATTCTTTTTAAACAATTTTGTTGATTTAGATTTCATTTACCCAAGCATGACAGACATCTTTATTTATGAAATGACCAGAAGGAACAGAAATATACAGACATTTCTTACAAATACTATAAGACAGTCTTAAACATTGTGAGACTGTTTTCATGCCATGAAAATCTCACTCACTTGCACTTCACACAGAACCACAGGTGTGATTGGTTGTTATGTTGCACAGCCATGCTGTCTGCATGAATACACACAAACAGATCTACAATTAAGTGGCCCTCGCTTCAGTTTTGTTTTGTCCATCATTTTCAAACTTTCTGCATTATATACAGGGTGTTTCAAAAAGATGGAGCCAATTTGAAATCACTCTCTCTGCAACCATGAACCGTCTGTGAATGAAAAGTTTACAACATGAAAGGGTAGTGCATAGAGTTTTACAAGACCACACCAAGGTACCCCTCCTGCCTCAGTCGTTCACAAGATGGTGACTCCGCAGCACACGGCGTTTTGCATTCTGCGGTTCAGCAAGACTGAATCTGTAATTGCAGTGCAGCGAGGGTTTCAACAGCGTTTTGGCATTGCACACAAAACTTGATAACCCATTTGTAACTTTGTGTAATTGCCCCATATTGCTATCAAAAATAGATCTAATTGAAATTGGGTCCATCTTTTTAAAACACCCTGTCTTAAAAAAAACCACTCACTAACATATTGACTGATTTACATAATACATGCATGTGTTTCAGATTCAGCCTGTCATGTTTAAAACATTCTAAAACTGCTATTACCAGCTCATGGTGGAAGGACCATCTAAACTTTATTTTCTTTTTATCCTCCATGTTGTGGGCTTTTGCAGCTGAGTGTGGATTTCATTAGACAATTACAGTTGCTACAGTTGCTTACTGCTATACCAGCAAAGTTCAGGTTTTCAGGAATGCCAACAAGAAATAATTGTCTTGCTCTAATAATGCTCTAATAATGGCACCTGATAAAGACATTTTCAGAAAGTAAGAAAGTAATAATATTTCAACTTTGATCAAAGTCTAGCATATCTAGTTCTTAAGTCAGCAATAAAACCTTGATAAATAAACATCAATGACATACTAAAGTGCAAAGCACCATAAAGTCATTTTTTTCATTAGCTCCACTTTACTCTGGGCTTTCAGATTTTTACAGCATACTAAACACATTCAATTCAGTTTAATTTTATACTGTTTCAATTCACAGCAAAAGTCACCTCAAGGCACTTTACACTGTAAGGTAAAGACCCTACAGTATTAGAGGGAAACCCCCAACAATCAGACCGTCCCTTCTCACTGTCACCAAGCACTTGGCGATGGTGGGAAGGAAGAGCTCTCTTTTAACAGAACGAGATTTCCGGCAAAACCAGGCTAAAGGAGAGGCAGCCATCTGCCTCAACTGACTAAGGTGAGGAGAAAGAAAAAGGAGAAAGGAGAGCAAAGAGAGACACAGGCTATGGAAGAGAGAAGACAAAGACATAGCACAACCAGAACACTAAATGCATAGCACAATCAAAACACTTTCTTATCTCCTTTGCACATGCCAGCAGGGAATGTGCTGAGGATGCTGCAAATTGTTGGTACGGTGTGCCCACATGCACAAATTACTGGGAGGGTTTCTGTACAAGCACTATGAAAACAAGGACTAGAAAAAGCTGTGCTGGGAAACATATGGGTAAGCACTTGGCCCACTTAAGTGGAAGCACAAACAAACAATACAGTAGAGGCACATACACACATCTTTGTCTCAAGCATGTTCAGATTCCAACATCTGAAAAGCCTGGAACAACCCAGGTGTATAAATCAATAATTTAGTCACACACATACACATGCTGGAGTACAGTAAGCACAGGAAGGATGTGGGAACATGAAAAAAGACCAGCCCATCAAATTATATTTCACTCTGAAAAAATACACATATGCAGACTAAAAGAAAAATCTCAAAAGTATTCCCTCCTGAGGCGTTAGCCCCAAAAATACAACAGAACACACTTGATTTGTGCTCCCTAACTGTTAACATAACATTCACTCTCGTGATTTATTATTTTTATAGTCTTGGGGTACCAAAGCCTGTCCTTAAAGGTGAAGCCTGAGTGTGTAACACAACGTTTCAGGTCAAGGGAGTGGTTTTCTAATAGCTTACATTTATATCAGCAAGTCAAAACATCAAGAAAAGCTGTTTCAAACAATTAAAAAAAAACCTTAAACATGTGAAAACAGCATTTTTGCCCAAAGTTTTCACTGGTAAGACCCATGATAGTCAGCAATACATTTGCCTCAGAGCTCATATGTTCACTAACCTAATTAATCATTATGGACTGAGATGTTGTGCTCTCAGAAAATTCAATTTGTTCTATTCATGTTTAAAAAAGGCTTATTCCTGCTGCTTCCTTTCACAATAAACATACTGCTGTACATAAATTAGTTTGCATAAGTGTGGCAAAGCAAATTAATACAAAGTTTTGGATTGAAATCAGTTTTATATTTGATTTTCCTTGTCACAATATGGAAGTTTTTTTTATTAAGATATATATTTTTTAAATTGTTTAAGAATATCCTACATATGGTACTAATTAGACAGAAAATGGCATTTTCCTTATCAAGTCAACTCGAATGTCAGGCTGATGTAGTGATCCATAAAACAAAAATGTTACTTAAAAAAAATCTAAACAAAACTCACATTAGTTGCATAAAATAACTGTAAAAACATTTTTATGATTGTTCAGTAATATTGGTAAAAACTATAAATAATTTGCATTATTATTATCTGCTGTGGCAACCCCTTGGTGGAGAACACAAGGGAGCAGCCAAAAGTTACATTATTATCATTATTATTATTTTTATTACAGTAAACCAGCCACAGGGGCCCACAAGCCAGTGTACTCCTAGTGCCGGTCCCAAGCGCAGGTAAATGGTGAGGGATGCATCAGGAAAGGCATCCGGCATAAAATCTTTGCCAAATCAAATATGCGGATTCATAACATCCGCTGTGGTGGCCCCTAACGGGAGCAGCCGAAAGAAGAAGAAGAAGAAGAATTATTTTTATTATGGTACCACTAATGAACCACTATATATTTATAATAATGAACCACTACTAATACATGCATACTTGTACATGTATGGAATAGATCAGGTTTCTGGATTGGGTGGTGACATTAGCTACTACTTGACACCTGTCCTATTCACAGCCAACACACTCTAAGTTTAAAGATTTCTTTCATGCAAACAGAGTAAAAAGAAGTAGAATTGCATATTAACAGTCCATTTTAACAATAAATACTGTGATATAATACAATTATAAATAATACGGTGATATAATTTTTAGGGTTATATTGTTTATCATTATTCCAAATGCATTTCAGCAATAAGTCAAACTTATATATTTATATATGTATTGCTACAAAAATAAATTTGTTTGCAAAGAAACTAGTGAAGACATATGTAAGCAATCCCTGTTTTATTCACACAATTCAAAGCGATTACGTGTGCTGAAATTAAAATGTTGTGTCTGGTGAGATTAAAATTCCATCTATTTAAGACTATATTCAAATCTGTTTTGACCCAAGTCTGGCCTCCTCCTGTGTTCCCTCTCCTGCCGCCAATCCACAACAGCAGCTTTGAACTTTAGACCTTGTTTTCTAGGCGGAGGATGAAAACGAACAGGCTGTCGGGCTGTTGGCAGACCGACAGGGAGACGAAGAGGGAGGAGCGAGAGGAAGAGGGGGCGAGACAGAGAGAAGCTTGTAAAGAAAGGAATGAAGTAATGAAAAAAATTAAAGCAAGAACTAGGTAATGAAAGGAGAAAGTGAAAGACAGAGAAAGACAGGGATTGAAGGGGCAAAGGAATAAAGAAAAAGTAGTGGAGGACTTACATGTGGAAAGGAAGATCCTGAGGACACATTGCTGAAACTGAAAACATAAAGGCATGAGAAAATAATAAGGCAGGCAAGTGTGGATAAAGGAAAGGAAACAACGAAGATGAACTCTTTCCATTACACACTGAATGAGCTTTCTTGCGGTAGCACCCTCAGGCTGAAATTCTGCAAATGTTTCCAGCACAACTTATAGTTTTTCAAATGTGTTAGTCAGGAAATTGTCCTCATAGTTTACAGCTGTCTTTTCTGGAGCCACGGGGTGTCACATGGTCTGTTCAGTGCGGGTTGTGGAAGCTTAATTGTGCTGGCTTAGTGAGAACTAAAAACCTAACCTACAGGCTGACAGAGAGACAACATACTCATAACAGGGAGTCCATTCATTTTCTACATAAGCTATTTAGCTGTGTTTCAGCAGGGTTAAAGGAGCAGGGCTACAAACACGTACATTATCCTGGTAGAATTCACACTGCATAGCAGAGATGTTATATTATCTATTTTTAGATTATATTACACACTCTTTACATAATATGTTGTTTATACATGCACTGTCTTTAAATTGTGTTTAATTGTGCATAATATAAAACCACATCAATAGCTGACCTTAACTGACAAAGACTGAGTGAAAAATCTCTCTGCACGCACACACCAATGTGCTAAGGTTCAGTTATGAGAGATCAATACATTCTTATCAACTGCTGACCTGGAACATGTGAATAAGGGCAAAGTGACAACAGCTGATTGACTTGTTATGCAGAATCAAAGTCGGAACATGTATTGTAGAAAGCGATTTAACATACAAACACAGTGATGATGCAAGCCACAAATCAGATGTAAAGTAAAGATAGTTGTGCTTATACTATTTGGCTCATTTCACCATGGTAACAGAGGTGGTGTTCCTTAAGTTTAACAATGGTGTATTTATGACTCTTGTCAAAATACTACCATGTGATTTAATTATAATCATGGGGTTTGATTAAAGCATCTACACAATGTAAAACATAGCTGGCCTCTAGCTTACAAACCTAAAATAACATATTCAGTATTTCACCTAAAACTGTACACACTACACTTCACAGAGAAGCCTTCTTCTAGTAGTCGAGTGGCTATTTAAATTACCCATTGTTTCTATGTTACAGATGCAATGGCTGTACCATGTTGAAAACACTCCTGCCTTCCCTTAAAGGTGGGCCAATAAAAACAAATAACACATTAACAAGTAAACAATTCAGGCCAGATCCCTACTGAAATAGACTGATCTGGTGGACAGATCAGATGGAGAGACAGCAGACAAAATGGTAGTGAACACTGGACACAGCAGCACAGAATGGGCATTTTTAGTTAAGATTTTTATGTTAATGTAGATGAAAAATCTCTGTCACAAAGAACAAAATAAGGATTAAAAATGTGCTGGATTTTTCTACAGCATATAAATGCAGTCCATTAAGGCTGTAAATATGGCTTTTGCCTACAAAACAAAAAACCCATCTATCACATAAAATGTGGTCTCAGCAGATACTGAAGCCAAGCTAAACATTGTCTAATAATATTAAAATAAATTATCATTACTTTTCTCTCTCCAATTCTCTGATGATCTGCACAAGTCTCCATTTCTATGTTTCTTTCCTGAATTGTAAATAGCAAAAGGGAACAGCAAAGACTTGTAGAAACCTCATTCTAGCGAAAGAAGAGGCAAACTGAGCATTCATCCAGTGAAACTGTCGGAACAGAAAGAGTTTCTGTGTGGTCTGTGTGTGTGTGTGTGTGTGTGTGTGTGTCTGTGTTACAACAGCAGTTTGCAATGAGCAGCTCGGCAAAAGCGAC
>VUQH01025647.1:0-12696 GCA_015106775.1 Etroplus canarensis
AGAGCGCAGGCATTGTGGAGTGGGTGGAGACTAATGTCAGGGGTGCTTTGTGACAGAAGGATAGCAGCAAGAGTGAAAGGGAAGGTTTACAAGACGGTGGTGAGATCTGCTATGATGTATGGTTTGGAGACGGTGGCACTGACAAAGAGACAGGAGGCAGAGCTTTTCTATTAGCTTCTCTAAATATATATCTGCTTTAAAGTATTGGATTACAGTACTTTATGGTTTGTAATTTTACATTTTGTCTGCTGCCATCTGTGGGTTTTTGCCATTAGATCAATGAATGAAAGGCAGGTTAAATGATATCTAACTTGCTTCCTTATACCGTATGGATGCCATGAACAAACACAGACACCTGGTAAGTAGTGCCATCTAGCAAATAAAACCACAGAATTTCACTCACCATAACTAGAGCTCAGACTTCATAGATGGGCTGTTAGTACAATAAGCTGCAAGCAGGACCTTATTTGTTAGATAATCCTATTGAAAATGCTCCAAAAGACAGAAACACTTTTGAGTCAACCAGCCACTTCCTTATTTATGATAACTTTAAGCATTTTACCTATATACAGTTTTTATGAAGGGGGATAGCTTTATGGACCAAAACTATTTTATATCAGGCAGACTTGATTGAGATTGACTAGTGTTTTTAGACTGGAGTTAGACTCAAGTGACCATTCTAGGAACTGCATGTTTTGACCCCTTGGCCGGGCCTCTAAATGCCTGTCCAAAGAGAAAACAGGCAAGCTTGTCTTCTCAATAAAGAGCACCAAAGTGGCAATTCAGAATGAAAGGCATTTCAGAATGAATAAGTTCAACATGAATGCAACTGCTCAAAAAATCTGAAAATGAAAAATTTTTCAGAACAAAACACTTAAGGTTTTTAGTCCTAAAAGGCTTAATAGAAACTGTCTTTTTAACATCCTGAAATACAGCAAAATGAACCAAAAAGGGAGTGATCAGAGTCAAAAGTTCAAAAAGACCCTTTAGGGGGTCAAAGAGGGTGGTAGCACCTGTGGTGAGGCCACTCAGAGGGCCACAGAGGGTAGTGATGGCAAAAGTGTGGCCACTTGGCAACTGGTGATGCCGATAGAGAGCAACTCTTAGACGACAAACATGGAAGCCCAAGGTGAAGGAGCAGAGCCCACTTCCCTAGTGGCAGCCATGGGGTCCAGCAACGAAGGGGCAGGAGCCATCTCTTGGACAGATGATGTGGGGCCCAGTTAAAATGGAAGAGAGTCCCCAGAGGCCGAGCAGCAGCCAGACGACGAAATTGAGTAAGCAGTTTAAGGAGTTGGAGCCCCACGTATAGTTACCCAGGACTTCAAATTACAAGAAAACCTAAAACAAGAACACACAATCAAAGGACCATGAGGTGGTGGCTATTACACAATAGACTGAGCCTTCACTGATTTTTTTTTTAATGAAGTTCATGTCTTAAGATTATTCACAACTGTGACTTGTTTTTGCGATGTTATGTAATAATTTTCACATGTTTCTGTTTAAGAGGATGATTATTCAGATCACACATCACCTGGCCTCTTTGCTGTTTATTTGACCAGTCAGAAGGCTGATGTGGCCCCAGCATACCAGAGAAAGAATGAGAGAGAAAGAGAGCAAGAGAGGCACTGGCAGTGGGCAGCTGGAGGCACGTACACTCGTTAGCCCTGCTTGCTCTCCCTTTCAAATGGGGCCTTAATGATTTATAGATGTTTGCTTTAAAAAGTCATTGGCATTAATCCCATGGCTCATTAACCATTTAATTAAAATTAAATTCTGCGTTAGGACTAAAGCAGATTGAGAGTATTTCCTCCTGGTGGGAGGCTGTTGAATCACCTCATTTTCGGAAACGCCTCATGTGAGGGGGATGTGCGCCAACACAGAGATGACTTGTAGGAACAAGCACCAGTAAAGTCAAAAGCAGGACTGATTGCACTGTTTGATCACAGCTAAGATTCCGATAAACAGTGAGAGTATATTCCCTTTAAATTTTTTTCAGTTACCTGGCATGATTTCACATGGCTTACTGGCCTGAAAAATGTGTAAAACAAAAATTATAAAGCACTAATATATCAAGTAGTTTCTAAAAGGCAGGGTAAAGTAAGTGTTTTCTGCTTATCATCAACAGCAGTAGCATGACCTGGATATAGAGTAGAGGCTTTTTCACCTGTTTGGAATTAGCTGTATAAACAGAAGCATAAAGAGTGACACTACATGTTGGACAATACTTGCTCATACTGATACTGGCCTTGTTCCATTTTTGAGAGTTTTTGAAGACATCTTTATACCAGCACTGTGCAAGGTGGTTTTATTTGTCTTATCAATCTAAACCATAGTGGGGTTGCACCCTCAGTCACTGAGATTTAAATTTGCTGAGAATAACTTCTTCTCACAGCATGGTCACAGACGTATTTTTTCAGCACTCTTTTGCTTACAATAAAATCAGTGCAGGGTGTGGTTTTCTTACAAATCATGATTTGAGTTGGGTGACAAAATAGGTATTAGCAGACAGGACTCTATGCAGTACAATAAGTACAAACAATAGATGGAAGAACCACCTTTTATTGCAATAACATGAAGTAATCATGTTCTCTATAGCTTTACCAGTCTCTCACATGGTTGAGGAGGCTCACTTTTATTTACAACATTGCTTCAGTTCATTGGGGTTTGTGGGCATTCTTTGATGTACATCTCCTAAAGTACCACCACAGCATTTCAGTCAGGTCGAGGTCTGGGCTTTGGGTGTGGCATCCCCTTGATTATTTTATTTTTCAGCCATTCCTGTGTACATTTGCTGGTGTACTTGGGATCATTGCCCTGCTACATGACCTAATTTTGGCCAAGTATTAGCTATCAGACAGATGTCCTCACATCTGACTCTATGCTTTGGTATACAAAGGGCTTCATGGTCAAAGGAGGATGGTGAGCGAAACATGACATGGAAGACTCGCCATCTTGGCGAAGGTCAACAACTGGGGTGAGGTGTTTGTAATGTTTGGTTTTCTCCAAACATGGCACTGTCCATTATGATGAAATATCTTAACTTTGGTCTTGTCTGTTCGTTGTACACGTGGTTTGTTCAGATGTGACTTCTCAAACTTCAGTTGTGCTGCCTGGTTCTTTTTAAAGAGAGAAGGCTTTCTCCTGGCAACCCTTCCAAAAAAAGCCGTACTCATTAGGTCGTTTTGTAATTGTACTGTCATGAACTTTAATACTTAATGTGCTATCTGAGACCTATAGAATCGGAGACGTGGCTCTTACGTTTTTTGCAGTTTGTCTGAGCCTTGCACGGCCTGACCTTTGGGTAGATTTGCTGGGATGTCCACTCCTAGGAAGATTGTGTAACTGTTAACACATGCCTAAATGCTCCAGACCATCAAATAGCCAAAACACCTGTTTTATAGGGCTGATTAAACTATTTGATTATCAATCAATCAAGCACAAATTTGTTTTTCAGGACTCTATGCAGTCCTGTGAAAAAAAAAACAGTTTTCACAAGAATGTAACTTATCCAAAATACTGGAAACAGAAAGACATTGTACAGGTCATTACCATCAGTATAAACTGTATTCTCCTTGTTCGAAGCTTACAACCAGCAGTTACTCCAGAAAGTTACTGGCCCAAATAGCCAGACATATAAACCCATGTTAGTTAATTAGTGAGCTTTAGATATTCTAGTAATCAGGGGAATTGTGAGGTTGTAGGTCACAGACCACAATGCACACAACTTTCATCAGCACTATGTCTTCAGTAGAAAGTAGTTCCCTTGAAAACTGTGCATCGTGTTCTGTAGGAGTTAATGGTAACAATTAATCGGCGTCTCTAGTTAACCTTTTGGTAATTCAGCTGAAGTGTTTAAATCGATTTGAAGAGACAAATATGACACTCTACGAGGCACTGTGAAATTCCAAATGACAACACAACATTCTAAAACTCCAGGCCTGCATCTAAAAATTTACAGTAGTAGTACAGTAGTAAAAGCGATTTTCTCATCATTATTAATAATTGCATGTGATCAGTATTTCCACAAAACTCCTGTCAAAAATGAAAATAGACAGGTGTTTGCCCTCACTTCAGTAAAAATCTATTGTAAGTGATAGGTTAAGAGTAATATATTAGTAATATTTTTGTTAATGATTTTTAAAACAGGATGTGAGAATTGCACTTCCGCACTAAGACATTTTTTCTTCTACTGACTTGGTTATCCTAAGAATGGTTTATCATTGTTGTGGACAAAGTATATGCACAGTGTACAGCTCAGGTACTCGCACGCTCTCTTCTGTCACTGTTCAAATTTGATGAACGTTGATTTTGTGAATGTTGATACACATTTAAAAAAAAGCCCAGACAGCAAGCATAAACAAGGTAAGCTTGCTCTAAAAAACAAACAAAAAAAAAGTGTGTTCCTGTTCCTGAATTCCCTGAATTATACAAATCTGAATTTGATCAAGAATTAGTAGGTAACCCTTGTCTTGTTAATATGGTTGTTTTGGTAAAGTTTTCATTATTTTATTTATTTGTTTTTTTTAATCAGTGTATTGTCTTAGTCCCTTCTGAAACTTGAAAACTGGTATATTTTGCTTTGCCATTAAACAGGTCACTAAACCCAGTGGCAGCACATTTCTTCTCTCAGATGATTTATGAAGATGTCTGTCACCATGATCCTCATTTTGTTCAGTCATTAGATAGTAATTTAAGTATCTTTCTTGATATTAATGAACAAAATAGTTTTTAGAATAAAGCCTGGGCTCTGAAAATGTTTCATTAATTCTGAGCACAACTGCTTTGTTCCAAGGGATTTTATTGAAAACTGAATATATGTAAAAGCTAGATTAAGGTGTCTTCTGGCCTAGTATAACTGGTTTTCAGTGGTGGCTCGTGAAAGACTAGATGCTTTCCTAATGCCACTCTTTATTCTAAGCTAAGCTAAGCTAAGCTAAAGCACTGCTGGTTACACTTTTATAATTAGTGTACAGACATAAGAGTTTCACCAGACTTGTCATCAACCTTCTTGATAAGAAAGCAGATGCAATGATACATATTTACTTTCTCATGTAAAACTATTAAATCCAATGTATAAAAATCTGTGTAAACACTTGATCACCCTTTTCTATTTTTTATGGAGGAAAAAGGCTTGGTACAAAGAGAAGAAATATTTGGTTCTGTCGTTATATCTTAGTATTATTCTTTAGTATCCTGCTGCCAGCAGAAACAGAGGAAGTCATATCAAGCTTTACTGCAATGGTGATACAGTATAATTAAGAAGCACCACTCCATCACTGGCCTGAGAATCAGTGTAGTACCTTAAATTGCTTTCTAAATGGCTCTGTGTTACCCAATATGTGGTTTTTTGCTGCGTGTTTCAACAAAGTGAAATGAACTTTGTGGGTGGATGGAAGTAAAAAAGCAAAGATTGATCGGTGTGCTCATTGGAGTAATTCAACCCCAGTCATTTTCCTCTGCAGGTTTTTATAGCATTTAAAATAGCAACGTGGTAATGGCTTGCACATACACAGCATGCACACACAGAACTACACATTCGCAAGCACTTTGCAGGACAAGATGTGGTCTAAAAGTGCTGGGAAATGAAAGAGAGTCGAAGGGATTAATTCATGTGTCCAGAAATACTCCTTTGAAAGTGTATTAATTTGCCACCTATGTAAGCTGAGATACAATAGCCCATTTTGGTTATTTGATCATCTCCTCCACATATATCTAATAATTTAAGAGTCAGGCATTTTAGAAACTAATGTGTCCTGCATGTAGCATGTGTAGTATAGGCTCAGCTTCTTACTGTCTGAGCAGTTAAGCCTATAACTCTTATCACTGGTAACCACTTGAGATATTGTCCAGAGCAACGGCCGATTTACAAGCTTACTCAGTGAAACTATAAAGTAAGTCCAGCATGCAGCAGCAGCCAGGAGCCATGGCAGATTTCTTAGAATATCAGATGACTCGTTTTAAATGTACGGTTTAAAATTAGCCCTAAATACATTTCTCAGTTTAACATGTCATTAAAAGTATGAAACAGCAGTTGCCTTGCCATCATGTGAAAATGATCTCCCAAAAATAAAATACACTTAAGGAATTCCATATGAGAAATAATTTTTTACTGAAGAGAGCAGAGTCATACAGTAATTCATTGTCTTTATAGAATTTAAAGGGTCAGCTAGAGGGTCATTAAGACACAGATTGTACATCAAATTTACACACTCCAAAGGTACTAATATGCTTGGAACTTTGTGACCTGTAGTTTGTGGCATGGATGTCTGACTAATTTAATGTATAGTTATGAATCCGCATATTTGATTTGGCAAAGTTTTTACGCCGGATGCCCTTCCTGACGCAACCCTCACCATTTAACCGAGCTTGGGACCAGCACTAGGCCTACACTGGCTTGTGGGCCTCTGTGGCTGGTTTAATTTAATGTATAGTACACAAGCCAGTTCTAAGTGAACACTGTCGGTGTTGTTGCACAGTGAATGTCCACAAAAGTTCGAGAGGTAGTATTAGTCTTGAGGTAGTATTTACTGGGCTATCTGCACTCACAATTAGCCACGCAAAGTAATTTCACTATCAATAACTTTTAGTAATAATAATAATAATAATAATAATAATAATAATAATGAAGATACTTTTCACTGCAGTTTTTGCTATTACCACACGGTAATCAATAATCTGAAACTCAGCCATGAGCCAGACATGCAGCCCTATTTCCATTCCTCATTACCCCAATCATGTGCTATTTGTGAGTTCCAAATATTTGCTTTTGTTTGACATGCAGGTAAAGCTTTTGAATAATGTAGATGAGAGACACATTAGCATAGAAAAATGACTAACATGGCTGCAGGTTACTGCTGCTGTTCCAGGTGTGTATGTGATGTAACACATTCCCTCAGTGAATGGTGATGTATGCAAACACAGTTTTCAGTGTAAACCCTTGAAAATGGCCTCACCTTGTTGTTTGTGCTGATAGTAACAGGGTTGCCGGTGGGTTATGACTTTTCTCAGTAATGTCTTTGCTAAAATCTGGCTAGAGGCCAGCGGGAAGAGACAAACTGGCAGCCGGCACCACATCAATATCCCAACTAGCCACTAGAGCCTTACTCAAATGATCGGGGACTTTAAAGGTAGCAGCTGGTGAGTTGATATGGGGCTTCCTGCATTCTGCTGAGGGGCTTTAGATTCATTTAAATGATAGAGATTACTTTTAGGCCCTACACACATTAATTGATGTTGAGAGCTGGGAGATATGGAAGCTAGAGGATATAAGCTACCATAGATGAACATAACTAGGTTTATCTGGTCTCTTTGTTTTGTGCAAAGAGACACACATTATGTCTACTCACTCCTCATGCACACACACAAAGCAAACATCTGAAGGACATTTTGATCAGTTTTCATATGTGTGTGTGTGTGTTTGTGTGTGTGTGTATATGTGTATGTGTATATACCCACCTTCCACCACACCCCCATTTCTTCTTTTCTTTATGTTTCTAATGTGCATTCATAAAATCTCCCTTTCTCTCCACCTCCCTCCTTTCTCTGTCTACCTCTCACGGGTGTTATTGTAATTCTTCCCCTGCTTGGTTTCCATCTTCCCTCACTTAGTGGCCCAAGAGGTGCAGCTAGTTCCCTGAGGAGCATGCTGGCTCACGGTCAGAGGCCCTTTGAGCTGCCAAGTCAACTGAGGCCGTTTGTCCCCCTACTGTGTGTTCCTGCACGGAGGCTGCTGGGATGCTGGCAGAGGCCCATTGATTTACAGCCTTTGGCTAGGACACTCTCCAAGGAGCTCCCATTCTGGCTGGGATATCATTTATTTGGGACACATTTGGCAATGCTGACATCTTGGCCCTCTTTGAAATGTCTCGTCCAGAGACAAAATAAATGAACGGTATCAAAGACGTGTCAACCATAGCGCTTTTTTCATGAAGGATGGAAGGAAGGGACAGCACATAGAGCAATCGTGTCCCTTTGCAGCACAGCACCCTGTTCATAACAGACAAAGCACCGAGACTCAACAAAGCCTAACATGAATGGGACTGTTTCAGCTGTGAATGTCTGTGTAATATTAGTGTCAATGCATCTGATAGTTATAATTTTATATTTAAAAAAAGTTATCATTTCTCCAGTGCTGCTATATGAAAACATTTTCATTTTACCTCTGATGAGGCAGATTTCCAAAGAGCCACATTCCATCTATCAAAAGTAAGTGGTAAGCAATGGCTGTGTGACACTGCAGTGTTTGTTACCTTATACTTTGCCTGCTGGGCAATGAGCGACAGCCCAGGCATTCAGAGATGTGTTTCTGTTTCACTGTTTTCGAGGTGAAATTTTCTGTGTTGATACTTATAGACAGGGGAAAAGCAAAAGCTGTAGTTGAGTGGCAGCATTTTGTTTTGCATTTGTCTCCAAACAGATGCATAGCTGTCATTCAAGGTCCCATTGAAGATTGCTATCAAATGTAATCGCTTCAAAGCCTATTCCCATGGATGCCCGCTTGCAGATACAGCTTTTTCAGGTGTCTGTCAAAAGGATGTTGCAATGGGGCATGCTGCAAAAGCTTCAAATATATGAATTTAAATATAGAAGGGGCATCGACATTATGATTCACATCAGGCACTCCTAAAGCAACACAATGCATTTGATTTCATTGTGTTTTCAGGAGTATTGCTCCATCATTAAAGGTTATTGCTTTATAGAAGACATAACAGACTGGATACGTCATTTGTTCCAGCAATTTAAATGTTGATATTTGAAATTCATGCAAATTATGAGATTTTCTTTACACGTAAATACATAAACTGATGTATTCAGACATAATTTGCAGTAAATTAAGGTTACAGAAGGGAAGCAGATATTAGTATAGAAACACTGATCAGGCAATTGTTCTCGTTCCCTCAGTTCTCATCAGAGTTGCTTGTTCAGGCAGTTTTAAATTTTGTTCAGCAAATGGTCTCTTAAAAAAAAAGAAAAAAAAATCAATGAACTCTGACCCCAGTGTTCACTTTTGTAATATCTGGAATCGGTCAGCTCATGGCTTATTATGGATTTGCAATAGTACGCCCTTCAGTACCCTTAAGAGGAATCTTGGCCTTTCAGTCACACTCTGTAGTCACCTCAGGGCACCAAACATGTCTGTTTGAGGTGTTGCCATTTAAAAACTACCACACTGTTCTCTTATTGAAGTGCTGCAGGAAAGAAAATTGTTTTAAGAGCACGGACAGCATATAAAAACATGTTGACACAAGTGGAAGATGTGAAATCCCTGATAACAGAGGGAAATGACAGGTATTTTTTTCTGAGAGTATGACAGAAATGAAATAACACAGGCAGCACCACACTAAGTGAAAGTAACAGAAATCAGCTTGCTTTTCTTCACATTAGTTTCCTCAGTTGATATCATTACTGATAATTTTCCAACAAAAAGGCTTGTTTAAACATAGTGATGACAAGATGGTCAACATAACATATAAATAACTCTTAACTCTAATGATAGTAAATATCATAAAGAGTTATAATAAGTAATGCTATATTACTTTGATTATTACTTAAACTGCTGTAATAACAATTTTCCAATTATCGGTTAAATAAAGCACTTCTTATGCTTATTATATACTGTTACAGGCAGATTTCATTTAAACTAATAAACTAAATTGACTGTATATGTTCTCCATACACTGAACAGTCTTCGGTTGAAAAAGCATTGATGTCTTCTGCTGTGAAATCTCAAATGATTTTGGCAGAGTTGCTGATGATCCTCTTTGTTAGAAAACTCTGGCTCTATTTCCTGCTGGGATCAAATGCATTTGGTGTAAGCATGGCAAATGTAGTACATAAACAGGTTGTATGAAATACTACATTTTGATTTTATTAACTCTCCATGGTTTCCACTGTCAGGATTCCTGCCAGAGGAGGCTGGCCCATAGAGACAGAAGAGGTTGCTCCCCCGCTATTTTTAAGAGACAAAAGAAAGATCAAAGTATAATATAAGAATAATTGGTTGAAATAAGATATTCCCAAATCTCAGAAGCAGTTATAAGAAAATGTTGTCTCTTGGTTTTGGAAAAAATCCATTTTCAAATTGAAATTTTTAGTGAAGTTTCTAAGTGAAATATCTACACAACAATTACAGGACATGCTAAATGAGAAAGCACATTTTGTGTGGGAGTGAGGGACAGAAAGGAGGACAACAGCCTGTCCTCCTTAGGGTAGGACCTCTTATATCAATTCGTTCATCTTAAGTTATTGTTGCAATCCGCAATCAGAAAATATCACTATCATTGTCTTTTCAACCTTGTTGAACATGTACCTTTTATATACATTTTATTAAAGTATTTTTAAAAGAATTCAAAATAATGTCTTAGATTTTTTGTTTACCAGTGCAGCAGTTGACTTACTATAGCAGCCTTGAAGGGCGCTAAAATAACAGAGATACCATATTTGGCATGGAAGGTGTGGCAGCCACAAGTGTTACAGGAGAATGGATGGAGAACTTTGTTCTGTTTGTATAGCCTCAGGCCTTACTACCTCATTTATCTGGACTGGACCCACAGCTCCACTCACCTGTGCTGGATGCCAGCGTGGACAATTGACTGATGCATTGTCTACAGTATGGAGAGTGTTGTTTTATGTTTGCTGTATATCTAACAGGTGTGTGTCTTCTGGCCTTGAGCAATGATGGAGAACTATTGCTATACAGACATGATCATTTAGAAGCAACTCAGGTAGCTAAGTTGTTACACATGGAAACAGTTTCATCTAAATGATCATAGCTGAATACTGACTGAATGAGGGTCAGTTTCACACAGTGTTTGTTTATAACAAATATTTTGATCCATTGTTTCACTGCTTAGGTTTGCACTGACCACAAGAAAGTGGGGATGAGTAGTTTACAAGTGTAAAATAACACAAACCCACAGGTTGGTTGTCCTCACCCCAACTGAATCACCAGCTGCTATTCCACTGATGTCAACAAAGTACAAAAATATTAAAGCATTAAGCCAAATGTTACAAAGTACACAGAGGGTTCTACACCTTTATTTAAAAAAAAAGTACATCAGTTTGAATGTAATGCGTACACTGTCCACATGAAATAAATGCCTTCACATACAGTACAGCATCATTAGGTCAATATATATTTGGACAATGAGATAGGGCATTGTTAGTCTGAAAGACCCAAATAATCATTTTGCAAAAATAGGAGTGGTCAAATTAACAATCCAGTATATTCCTGAAAAGAAGGAACACACTGGCCAATTCAGCAACGCCAAAAGACCTGGAATACTACAGAAGATAACTGAAGGGAATGGCTGTAAAATTATTTCTTTGACAATTAAAAACCATTCTTAACATCTTGCCAAATCAAGATCATTCTCGTGGAGGTAGGCACCATCACCAAAGTCTATAACCAAGAGAAGCCTTCATGAAAGGCAGAGGGTTTACAGCCAGGGGCACACCATTAGTTAAATTCAAGAATGGGAAGACTATGTTTGATTTTGCTCCAAAACATCTAAAAGAGCCTACCCAGTTGTGGGAAGGAAAGGAAAATGGAGAAAGAAAGGCGAACTTGTACCAGAATGAGGGAAAAATAAAAGTATGTAGAATGAAAGCAAAGCCCATGATCCGAAGGACACCAGCAATCTGCCAGAAATGGTGGAGACAATGTTGTTGCATTAGCATGTATGGCTGCCAAAGAAGCCGGATCACTATATTGATGATGTGTATTGACTGTCTGCTGACAGTAGCAGAAACCTGTTTATGTACTACATTTGCCATGCTTACACCAAATGCATTTGATCCCAGCAGGAAATAGAGACAGAGTTTTCTAACAAAGAGGATCATCAGCAACTCTGCCAAAATCATAACATCAATGCTTTTTCAGCTGAAGACTGTTCAGTGTATGGAGAACATATACAGTTAATTTAGTTTATCAGTTCAAATGAAGCAGAAATTATTCTGACGTGTACAGGGTTATAATCTGCTCAAATTCAGCCAAATGCTGTAAAACTGATTGAGCATCACTTTAATTCAAATGGATGAGGACCCAAAGCATAAAAATGCCACATACAAACTAAAGCAAACTCAGAGTTTCTTCTTCCATGGTCAAGTCAATCACCTGATCTCAGAGTAGAGAAGCGTTTCAGTTATTGAACACAAAAACTAAACTGAAGGCAGAGACCCACAAACAATGAGCACTTGAAAGCAGCTGCAGTAAAGGGCCTGGTAGACCATCGCAAGGGAGGAAATACAGCATTTGGTAATGTCCATGGATTCTAGACTTCAGGCAGTCATTGACTACAGAGAATTTTCTTCCAAATATTAAAAAAAAATCTCTATATTTAAAATGATGTCAGTTTGTGCCATTATATTTGAGCCTCTCAAAATGGGGGACAATGGACAAAAACTGTCTCCAATTCCTTAACAAGTAACGTCGTATTTTTGTCAATCCCTCCTTGAATTATGGCTGAAAGTCTGCACTTCAATTACATTTTACTATTTGATTTAAAATCCAATGAGGTGATATTGATGAAAACAAACAAAAAAATAAAACGGAAAAAAGTGTTATCATTGTCTCAAAGCTTACGGGCTTAACTGCCTAAATATCAGCCTCTGTCAAACTGATGAACTAGTTAAGTTACTTCTACAACAATAACTGCACTTTCTTCTGCAAAAAAAAAAAAAAAAAAAAATAAA
>VUQH01025647.1:12716-36207 GCA_015106775.1 Etroplus canarensis
ACTAAAACTGATTTATTATGATAGATAGATAGATAGATAGATAGATAGATAGATAGATAGATAGATAGATAGATAGATAGATAGATAGATAGATAGATAGATAGATAGATAGATAGATAACACCTAAACTTTAGGATCACTAAGTGTCTTTGAAGGAATACAGAATCATTTAAGGTCTGATAGACAGGGTGTAGATAACCCATGTAATAACTTAAAAATGATTAATAAAATTGGAAACTTAATCCTCAGCCTGGCAGGAAGCCATTTTATTTTGACTTTGTCATTTTCATGGGTGTTTCCTCAAAGTTTAGTCACAACAGTGGCAAAACTAGGACATTTTAACTCTTAAAAGAAACATCTTTTTTAGGTTAGATGTTTGATTGAGAGGTCACTTACAATAGCATGTCATCTCCAATACAGTGTGTGGTGGCTGTGCAAGTGACATCCATATGTATAAGGGTAGATCCTAAGGGTTGACTATAGTAAACAAGTCATTCCAAGCTAAAGGCTACTCTTCCCCTCCACAATATACAGGCAGCTGTGACACAAACTGAGGCATCCATGCCAAGACACCTCATGCTCTGCTCAAAGATGACATGTTGATGCTTCACACCACATATCATTGTCAAATCATGTGTCCCTGCTGGTGACAGCCTGATGACCACAGTTACACTGCAACCCTTAAGTTAGCTGATCCCCAACGATTGCACCACTGCAGAGGCCACAGTAGAAATGTCACTAAGCAGCGAGGTGTGTTTGCATGCTTAAAGTGGACCCTTTGTGACATATGATGCTGTTGATTTATGGGTGAAAACATACAAAACAATCTCAGTAGGCATTAGTTTGTAACTGATTTTAATCAAATAATAAAATAGCAGGTAAAAAACATGTACAGTATTGTGTGATGAGAGTACAGCTTCAAGACTGCTGCATCACACTTCAGCATAGATATATCTAAAGTAATGGCTGCCATGTCTGGACAGTAAACATGAAGCTACAACATGCAGAAGAGTTACCCTAGCTGAAGGGTAATGGTTGTAAGTGATATGATTCCATTTTTCTCTGCCACCTGTATTTGTGCTGCAAAGCCAACACCTTATTTAGATAATATTAAATAAAATATTCACTTTAAACACTTGAAACACTTTATTTGCTGGCAGCATGGTGGTGCAGTGGTTAATACCATTGCCTCACAGCAAGAAAGCCTTAGGTTCAAATATACTAGCCAGCTCTGGCCTTTCTGTGTGAATTTTGCATGTTCTTTCTGTGACTCTGAAGGTTCTCACTAGGTACTCCATTGTAAGGGGTTAGGTTACTTGTTCCTTTAAATTGGCTATATGTGTGAATGGTTGTCTGTCTATCTGTTTGCCCTGTGGTAGATTGGATAGACTTGCTAGTAACAAAGGGCTCAAATATTTTTTTTTCTTTTTAAATTTAAAAAAAAAAATAGCAACATCCCAGAAAACAAAGGTAATGCAAAGAAGGGGGGTTAAAAGATAAATTACATTGTGAGGCACACTGAATTCTGTCTGACCAACAAACAGCATTATTTGGAGGCAAAACAGTCAGCTTACAGAAGTTTGTCAATTTTACTGGAAACTGGAGTGCTAAACTTCGGCTCGAGCCCAGGTGTTCAGAGCCAAATGGATTATTGGCTGGTTTGAGGTCAGATATGATGCCTTATTAGCTCATGAAAGAGCAGGACGGAGTGCCAGACCATTGTTCTCCATACTGAGATGAAAGGCTAGCTAACTAATGAACATCTGCCAGCCAGCATAAGGACCCCAGCAGACACACAAAACCTTGAATTGACCATTGCTGAGAGCAGCTGCTCTGATCAGAAAGATTTTGATGCAAATTTAGACTGAGGGCCCACCATAGAGCAGCTGTAATAGCCGAGGACTAAGAGTAGGTGGAAGGCGTGCTTCATTCCTCTTATTCATGTCCGAAATGCCAAAGTTCATCAGCCTTACCTATCGGGCTGCAGAGCACAGCTCACTTGTCCTGTCCACCAAAATTGGGATAATGAAACAAAGATGATGTAGATTTCAAAGATATACAGTCATTGTGACCTTTTCAGGATATGAGAATGTCTATCTGATTTTAGTTGTGACTCCTTTGAATTTTTACAATTTACAACAGCACACCTGAGTCTTTGAGAAATATCCAGTTTTTCAAGCAAAGGGTGCAGAGCAGCATGTCATCTGAGATAGAACAAAATGTATATGATTTCTGCAGAATTACTGAACTGTATTTTTGACTTGTACACAAACCTTACGCATGTAAACTTACATAAATATTTGAGCATAGTTTTATTTTTTTCCTTTTTTCTTTAAAATTTCATTATTAGAATTTTAGAACACTGAAGCATATGTTGTGGATTCTTGTGAAAATAGTGTACAGCTAATTGTGATTCGACAATTATATGCCCCCAGACAACAGTAGAACTAAGAGACCACAGTTTTGCTGCGCACATGGTATTATTATGAAAAAGGGACATGTTTTTGCTGGTATATTGCCTTTATGTAACATCCTTAACTTATCATGTATCATTATATACTGTATAGAAAATACAGTAAAAAGCAACCCTCTGACTGAAATACATCATACAAAAACTGATACTGATGTGTGCTGTTGTTAGATACAAAAGATAGATGTGTTCAGTGCAGGTGGAAAATAGGTCATAGACATTTCATTTGCTGTGCATCTTGACTGTGTTGCTGCTGTTAAAAAATAAATAAATTAAAAAAAAAATCTGCAAACAATATAAATGCACACGGAAAGCCAACTAACCTATTAGCTTAAAGTAAACATGTGACAGCCTCAAAATACTCTAGTTTCTACAGAAAAGTAGAAAATATTTAACCAAAAAAAAATAAATGTTACAATACATTTATTAATGACTTAAATCTTTTAGTTAAATCAAATATAGGCCAGGTCACTAAACTGACTGGGGCTTGTATGCCTAAATTGATTATCTTAAGGTTCATTGCTTCGAAGAGCAAAGAGTATTGTTCAGTATTGTTGACAAAACAGATATTTCAGAACCACGGGCTTGAAAAATAATTTTAAAAAATATATATTTTATTGATTTATGTGAGAGGATGTCAGGGACAAAAATATCAAAAACTAAACTCAAAAGTTACACCCCTGATCTTTACAAAGTTACCTTTTGTAATATTTATTTATATTTCTTAATTCACACCATAAGCACATTGACATTCAGGTCACCTTGAAAATTTCACAGTAATAATCAATAATCATACATTTTAAGCATTTTATTTTTCAAATTAGTTGAAAAATCAAGTGGAGTCCCACAACAGTAAACAACACAGGCTGGAGATCCAGTGACTATTCTGGTGACTATAAAAATGACAGAGTGGAAAATCACTGCTTTATCTCTAAATATTTCCTGAGAAGTTTGGAGTGTTGCTTTGGTCCATTGCCCCATTGTAGGAGGAAATTAGCAACTATGTAGCAGCCTTGGTCTTGCTAAATGAAGTATAGCCTCCCTTGTTCAAGCTCCCTTTTTGCTCTGATTGGTTTAAAGCACTTCTACAGCATCTTTTTGTAATCTTTAAGCTTAGATTCCATTGTCCATAACAGCTCACTTTTGATGGTAAGGCATTTTTTTTAGAATCAGAATTAGAATACTTTATTAATCCCAGGGGGCAAAATTACTCATTTTTATGGGTGCCATGCCTATAAAGCCACCAGCTATGTTAAGTGACCCAGCTTTTATTTGGCAGTGTGACGGTTCAGTGGTTAGCATTGTTGTCTTACAGTAAGAGGGTCCTGGCTTCATACCAAGGTAGGTCCCTTCTATGTGGAATTTGCTTGTTCTCCTCATATTTATGTAGGGTTTCTTCTGTCACAGGATAAAACATTTAAACTTAGTGCTGCCTGTGTCAAAGAGATTCTCAATTTTAACATTTTATTGGAACTGTAGAAGTTGATGGGTGTGAGTGCAACAGGATGGTAGTCTTCGAGACAGGACACTGATGACTTCTTTGGCACAGGAATAATAATGGTGACTTTAAAGCACGTTTGAATAAAGGTGGTGCTCAGAGAGAAGTTAAGATGTCAGAAGAAACATCTGCCAGCCGGTCTGCACATTCTCTGAGCATCCTCTCAACTATTTTGTCTGGCCCTGCAGTTTTCTGTGCATTGAGAGAGAGTTTCTAGTGAGAGTTTTCCTCACATAAGCCATGATCAGATACGGCATCTGGTCACTGAGAGGAAGTTATTCTGTGCCTCAAACAGCACATAGACGTTGTTCAGCACATCTGGGAGGGAGGCATCAACATGGTAGTCAGGCGTTGTCGTCCTGTGGTTGGTGATGGCCTGCATGCCCTGCCATATGCGCCACGTGTCATTGCTGTCCTTGAAGTGTTTGTGAACTTTCTAAGGCTGTGCACATTTTGCTGCGCTGATGCCCAAGATAGTTTGGCCTCTGCTGTTGTTAGGGCTGTCCTGTCACCTTCTCTGAAGGCAGAATCTCGGGTCCTCAGGAGCTCACTTACCTCAGCAGTCGTCAGCCACTTCTGGTTATTGCGTGTGATGATTGTTTTGGAGGTGCTGGCATCACCAACCCACTTATTGATGTAGCTGGTCACTGATGATGTGTATTCCTCCAGACTGGTACAGTCGCCATCATTTGCAGCCTCCCCAAACATATTCCAGTTAGTGTGCTCAAAACAGTCCTGAAGAACAGGGATGGCTCTTGCTGGCCCGGTTCTCACCTGTTGTATAACTAGCTTAGGGAGTCTGACTAGTGGTCTGTATGCTGGGATGAGCATTAAAGAGATGTGGTTGGAGTAGCTGAGGTGGGGCAGGGCTCCGCCAAGTAAACATGATCCAGTGTGTTTCCCCCTCTGGTTGCAAAGTCCGCACGCTGATTGAATTTTGGGAGCACCGAATTGATATTTTCATGGTTGAAATATCCAGCAACAATAAACAGCCCATCAGAGTGTGTGTTCTGAAGCTCACTGATTGCCCTGTACAGTTCACCAAGCACTTCCCTGGCGTTAGCACTACGTGGAATATTCACTTCAATTAGGAACTGTCAGTTATCAAGGATTTGGACCCGAGAGCGAACAGCACTCAGGAATAAAAGCAATACAGATTTATTGTGGATGTGAAGGCAGGAATGACTGGTATAATGTGATCCTGTAGTGGTTCAGGCAGAGCTCCAACAGAGTATTAACCTGGAGGTGGCACAGAGTGATCAGGCATGTTCTAAAAGTCCAGGTGCGGTTAGTGGTCCTAAGGTGACAGGGAAAGATGAGGTCAATATGACAGGCAGAACTGAACAAGGTACTGACAAGAAATATCAAATAGAGACTAGAGCAGGCCTAGCTTACTATGTGAACTGTAGCTAGGCTCTTGCAGAGTCTTCTGGAGTTTGCAGTGCTTAAAAACCATGATGATCATTTATCAGCTACAGGTGCTGCCTCCACTCCACCCATATCATAATGCATTCTGTCTTGATGTAAATACACAAGCCACTGCCATGGGTCTTAAAGCACAGAGCTGCATTTCTGTTGACCCAAAATGCAATTAGCCCATCTAGCTGAATGGAGTGTCTGGAACTCTGTCGCTGAGCCATGTCTTTGTTAGCAAAAATGCAGCAGTCTCTAAATTCATGTTGGGTGGTCTGCTGAAGTCGGATGTTGTCCAGTTTATTATCCAGGGAGCAGACGTTGGAATAGGTGGGAGGGGCGGCTGGCTGGGATTAGCTCTTAGCCTCTCTCCTAGCCACTGGTGTCAGGCTATTCCGAGGCCTGGATGCCTTATCACTGCAGCAGGCCAAGAATACGGAGCTTCTCCAGTAGATCATCCTGCAGCTCAATCCTTGAATGATCCCTATATTGCAAAAGTGTTTGGCGATTATAGACATGGACATCTGATGTTCCAACGCCCATGTCCTGATAGCTGTTGAACTGAGAGACAGAAATAAAATAAAAGCACCATTTTTGTTCCGGAGTGGCCGCTGCATGCTGCTGCTCCCACGCCACCTCCACCTTTCTGGGCATGTCCTACTGACAGAAGGCCTTGCGGCAGATCCAGGACATGCTGGAGAGACTACATCTCTAGGCAGGCTTGAGAACACCTTGGTATACCCTGGAGGAGCTGGGTGGGAAGGGGGAAGTCTGATGTCTGCTTAGAGCGTTGGCCCTGCAACTCAGACCCAGATAAGTGGCAGAAAAATAAACCTGATCATGTAAAGGGACAATAATCCCAAGCATGCCAGTAAATCTGTAACCAAATGACTGAAAAAAAAAAAAAAAAATCAATTGAACTGTTGTAATGGGACCTTAAGAAAGATGCGCATAGACAAATGCCCACAAACCTCAATGAACTAAAGCAACATTATAAAGATCAGTGGGCACAAATTCCTACACAAACATGTAAGAGACTAACGATGATCACTGGTTCTACAAGCTATTGAATAATGGTTATACTTAATTTTTAACACACAGTTTCTTTATTGTGTCTTAATTTCTGTTAGGTGTAATGTGTCATGTTTTGTTGTTCATCTGAATTTGTATTTACCAAATTTTAGAACCTGGTAAGGACTTCGAATTGAAAGAGGGATTGCTTTCATGTTGATGACAGTATGTGTACAAAAACTTGAGTATGATTAGAGATAGTATTAAATGACAGAAGTTGAAAGCAATGCACACTATCTGAGAACCTTATTGCATTACATTACATTATACAGTATTTTGAATTTTCACCTCATGCCTAATTTGTGTTTTACTTTTCATAAATAAAGACTTTCCACTATAAAATGATGTAGAAAAAGTAAACAATAGGGTAGCTAAATACCAGAATACCAGAAATGAGGCAACTCTACAATCCACTAACTGTTATCAGATTTTCATACAAGTATTAATGAGCCTACAGGCTACAGAAGGAGCACAGACAAAAGCGCATGTGAAAGCATCAAAACTGTAATACCAGAGAGCATGTAGGACCCTTTTGTGTGACAACAAGATGTTTAAGAGAACAGGTGCACTCCATTTCCCTTTTTGCAGTGATTATGACAAAAGATCATACTGCTTAACAGCTAAATCTGAAAAAAACTCCTTTTTGTCACGTTTTCTGCAACTGGTTAGGGACATCATTAAGTTATCCTCTGCATGACTCTGAAGTCATTTACATAATGCAATAACTCTAAACCCTAAAGTGTAATTACATTGCTCATACCACCATGCACTAGGAAATGATTCCCCTAACTACAGTGTCAGAACGCATCACGAAACATATCAGAGCGGGATCTGAATGCAGCAAAGGCTACAGTGCCGTGTTAATTAGGTTACTGATACTTTCCACTGCACAATTACTCTGTCAGAATGGCTCATCTTTCATTTTCTCTGGGCATCACCTTCACTCTTTGAGACTTATTTCATGAAAAGTTCTCTTCAGTACACAGCTGAAATCAACAAGGTTAACCACGATAGTAAAATAAATAAATAAATGAGTAATATCAATCTCAAACATATAATGCAATATAATTTTGAAAAAGAAAGTATGTACTGTATTCAAGAAAAAAAGTGAAGTATTGCAGTTTGTAAAGGTGGGGAAAGGCAGCCAGTCGGAGGCTTGAGGGGTGGCTCTTAAATCTGGCATAAACATTGCCAGCCAGTGTCAGAGCTCTTGCTTCCGGACATATGTAAATACAGGCTTAGCCCAAGAGATAGAGAAGGGCTTTGAGGTAATTGTTTAGAGATCCTCTGCTCACCATTGAAAGGGGCTGCTGCATTTTTGGAGAAACCCAAGGGATTAAAGAGAACCCAAGCAGAATCACTGGGTCAAACAACCTGAACACCGAACAGAGAAAAACAGTCAAACCAAGGTGACATAGCAGTTGTAAATTCACTGTGTGTATGTGCATATATATATAAAATTTATTTATTTATTTATTTTTTCCCTGTAAGGTGGTACATGAGGCAGGGAGTGATTTCATTTTTTTTATTTATTTTTTTATGCAAGTTGTCCAACACAAGGCATGAAAGGCCACTCAAAAGGTGAGGGCTAAAAGTAGTGAAAGAGAAGAACTGTAGTGTAGTTAGTATTAAAGAAGATTGTCTGAGACGGTCAGGTTATCTCAGACACCCTGAAGTAATCTCCCTGCCTTTTGGTCCAGTTGTACCAAAGCACCGCAGACTAAAGTCAGCTACCAATCCATTAGCTAAGGCCAGAATTCACTTGTGCGATAAAACAAGCTCTCTTATGAAAGATATTTAAAATTTTGTCCATAATAAAAATGATACTACACCAGGGTTTTCATGTATAAATGTATCAGTTGTACTTGAGATGTTATATGCAGATTAAGCTTGTTATGGACCACCTTATGATATACTTTTAAAATAGCTACTATGCTTAACACCAGTCAAAAGGTTGGACACATTAATTCTTCGCTTTTTAATCTTCACACACTGACACAAAAATTTTGTAATAACACATCATGAGAAAAAGAAAAAGAACTAAAACTTCTTTAAAAAAAAAAACATAGCCAGTGTTTGTTTATAGACAGCTTAGCCTACTTTGTCCACATTTTAACTTCTTAACCCTGAGGAAATTTGATATTAAATTAAATTATTGTCTCAACTACAATTCCCGTTTCCAGAAAAGTTTGGATATTTTCCAAAATGCAAAAGAAACCAAAACAAAAATCTGTGACACGCTAATTTACATGAACCTTTATTTAACCGAAGTACACAGAAACTTTTTTCAGTAAGTTTACTGATCACCTTGATTGCATTTTGTAAATATACACAAATCTAGAATTTGATGACTGAAACACACTAAGCAAAAGCTGAGACAGAGGATTGTTTACCTCTGGTTTCATCTTTCCTTTTTATTTATTTATTTATTTTTTTAATTTGTTTTCATTTTTAATTCATTTCATTTCATTTTTTTTATCTTTTTTTATCTTTTTGAAACTGAGAATAATAATTGTTTTAGTTTTTGTTTTAGTTTAGCAATTGGAAATCTTGTCAATTTTCTGGCCAGTTTCTGATTTTCCTCTTCATGATGCTCCATACATTTTCAATAAGAGTTAGATTTGAACTCTTTGTGTATGAAACCACACTATTGTAGCCCTACAGAATATGGTCTGGCATTCTCCTGCTGAAATAAGCATGGCTATCCCAAGAAGAAACAACACTTTGATGGCCGCATATGTCTCTCTAAAAGCACAATGTGACTAAAAGACACACATGGGAAACACAGGAGACAGGGAAGGAGTGCAAAACAGAAGTACTAGAAACAGAACTCTGAGAGTCAGGAACATAATAAAAGAACATCGACCTAAAGGTAACTAAGAACCAGAATAGCCAAAGACAGAGCATAATAGGCAAAATGTGAGAATACAGACTATACAAAGAGACTCTAGAACAACAAGGAAGGGGCACAGGGAAGGCTGGAATAAAAAAAAAAAACTAAAAGAAAACTAAAGGAAACTAAACTCTGCACAAACAGCCATGAAACTTGAATATAAAACCCCAGGACAAAGACCATAAAGCTGAAACTATAAAAAGACTAAAAAACACAGGGACTCGGATTAATCATGTAAAGAAATCAAGGGAAGCTAAAACAAAAGACAAAACCATAACTGCAAGAAGCAGGAACCCATGTATGAGAGGAACAAGGAAGTCCTATACATCTTAAACCCTTGGTTGCAAAGATTATGTCTTTGATGGAGGATACTTTTATACCGAGTCATGATGCATCAACTGCTCCCACTTAGTGTGCTTGATGTGGAGTCAAATCGATGTGACTGTAACAATCTGCGTATTATCAGTCAATCAGCTGGCCCCTTTTACCCCACTATCTGACACAAACTATTTAGTTCCATTCCCTTTAAGACCACCCTGCCTTTGAGGTAACCTTCTGCTGAGTGGCTGAATCTGTTGCCTGGTTTCCACAAAAAGACCACAAGTTAATAAGAAAAAAAAAACAACAACAAAAATATATAGTCTCATTTTTTAGGAATTGCAACTTGTGAAATCCATCTGTACGTGTTTGGGGATGACTTCAATCTGGAATATGAAAGTTGACAGTGCTAAAATCCACAGCAACACAGCAGGTTCAGTTAAGGAAAAATGTTCTGAATGGGACCTGGTGGGCTGGGCTGTTGTATATATGAAATTATCTATCATGGGTTCATATGATAGGTGATGCTGGGTAGATTTGAGTTTTGGGGACTAATACTCACAATATCTTTCAAAGAGTGTTGAGTAAATTTTGTAAACAACAGATGAAATTGCATTTCATAGTGCCTGTAATACAGTATGTACCATGCTATGATCTTTTTCATTATACACAGGAAGTTTCATTTTCTTATAGTTCATGTCTACTGTATATTTACATCTAATGGAGCATCTGATTCTAAATTGTTTCCTGCTTTTATCTAGAATGTATAATACCACAAGTAGGTTTATCTCTGCCTTTGATACTTTTTGAAAATCAAGTTTTGGCAATTTGGTTGGGGTTGGCATACACTCAGCTTGAGCGTCTCTTTGGGTCTGGGGATCTTTCACAGTTACCTTTGTAGTTAGCTTGTTACCTATGCTTGTTACCTCCTTGAAGAGCTTTGCTGTCACACATGTCGCAGTGGATAGTCATTAATGGCCTGGACACGGTGTGCTCTTTGCTGTCACATTCTTTCACTTTTGCTGAATAAATTTGAACGAATATGCACATCTCTGCCCCTCAAAAGTTGTATATCTCATATTACTGAGGCCATGCAAGTTTATATGAAAGGACTGGTTTGGCATCTTTTTTATTTCTTTACACTTTTTTTTACAGACAATTGAAGAACTTGTATGACGAAAGTAATGAAATCTTTTTTTCATTAGTAACTGTGATGTGATTACTAGATTCAGGGAGTGCAATGCATCACATTACTGTGTTACAGAAATAAGCCTATGTTTAGCTAAAATAGTTTTATTTATTTTTACTTGGGTAGGCGTGGGCAGTGCATTTGGTGAGAGCTTTAAAGCTTGGATGAACACACATTTGATCATGTAGTGAGTCTTTACTGCCACAGTGTGACAGTCATATTTTTACTATTGTCTTGGACAACAAAAAAACTCCATCAGACAATATTAGATTAGAAAAATGATGATTATAGTTTTGTCTCCTGGAGATTTTTTGACAAAAACAAATATTTAATTGTCAGCCTAATAGTGCTGCTGCTTTAAAATAAACCTGCATGAAGAAAGGAAGAATTATCATATCCAAAAACAAAACAGGACTTTGGTGGCACTCATTCATAACATGTTTAAGGTCATTTAACAAACAGCAGTTTCTGAAATAGCAGTGCTGTCTTATTCAGGTTAAGCTGTTTACATGTTTCTTTGATACCCTGTGATTAATGCCCTCTGTTGACATGACTAAACCAGCTGACAAATATTCTTATCCATGGATAGAATCATCCAGCTGCAAGTACGAAACGTTACGCCCACCAGCTTCCCACACTCTCTGAGTGAGCAGGAGAAGGTTAAATCAAAAACATGGAAAAGAAATGATGATCCCTGTAGTAATGTGCGGTGTGTTTTTCTTGGCATCAAAACCCACCCAAGACACTTTGTAAGTATGAATTTGTTCAGACAGTGAGGATCAGAAGTCAGAGCTTTTTGATGTTTCCATGCTAAAGTAGCTTGTAAGGAAGTAAGTCAATATATATAAAATAACCTGAAGTAAATATGAAACAGGAAATGTTAAAGTCATGCTGCATTGTCCTTTAATTAAATTTATTTCCACTATAAGTGAGTGGTTTTGTATGCTGTATCAGCATTCACGGTCCAGTGACCAGGTACCAAAATAATATACATTTTAGAAATGCAAATCAGCTGATGAAATGACTCTGTTATTTTTTTTTTTTATGGAATTCATTTCTAGTATTTGCTATAAGCAGAAATGTATATGTATACTAAGGTCTCAAAGACAGACTTTTCATTAAAATGTTGCTGATTATATATTTTATTCTGTTCCTGGATCAGTTTGTAATATGAACATGGACAACGGGCAGATGTGTTTGCATATCCACCCACCTTAGGATACAGTATTTACCTTAAACAGGCTGCATATTTCAGGAGCCTGTACGCTGTTTAAGTTCTGTTAGCCGCTAAAACGAGTCTTATGTAATAGCAGGAAGGCTCTTAGTGGCAAAAGCAATTTATGATAATATTGTAACACAGCTCAATTGTTTTTCATTGTGAAAAGATTTGTTTTAGCTAAGTGAATATTCTCAGAGACTGTGGAATGAATCTGTAGATGTAGTGAAAGGACCAAAAAGTCTTGCCACCTGAAACCTCAAAGTGAGGTGATGTACTGTAGTAGCTCATCTGTCTCACAATCTGTCACAATATACAGGTTATTGTATTTTGTACAGAAATAAAGTGATGAGTTTTCTAATCATTGGTTGGCTGTATTGCTGCAAGATGCAGCCTTGCTGTGTCTCGGTTTCAACTTGTGTTGAAAGTGCAGACTTCAAGCCATGTACTAGTTTTTAAATCATGTTGACAGGCCAAGTAAAACCAGACTCATGGTAAATAATGTGCGCTATGATTTTTTTCTGTGCATTTTGTGCAGGAAGACACGAGAAGGAAGGAGAACAAAGAAGGAAGGAGAGCGGTTGCAAGAAAATTAAAAACCAAATCCTTTATCCTGTTGGATAAAGGATGAGAATACAGAAGGAAACATAACTACAGGGAACTCGAAAGGCACAAAGGAACTCAAAACCATGACAATCATGATATTTATAGATGGCAAAGGGGCACACAATAATAGTCACTTAATGAACATTAAAAGTTCAGAGCAATACTTTTATGAATAGCAATTCTTGGGAAAATGGAAACATGCCTGTAAAATGGCAAATGTGACCTTGACCTTGAGCATAATTACACTGTGTGTAAGTTTCACTAAAATCTCACCAATACTCTATGAGTAGTGATTCTTGTGAATTGGGAACAGATGGGCAGATGGATGGACGGATGGATGGACAGGTGTATAGACAGATGACGGCCCCCCTCATCATGGCATTTGCTTTTTGGTCCTTCAGACAGATAAACTAAAAAATAAACACTTACCATAATTTGTGAATGTGACTTACCCAATGACAGCCTTGAAGTTACAGAAACGTTAAATGTTTTGAATCACAACCCACAGAGAACGAATAGTGTTGTTGTTACAACTACAACACATTGTTTAGGAAATGAACTGCTTTGTATTGTGCTAATATAATGGTAAAGAACAAAAATAGCACACAAAATAGTTCTGAGTATGTAAACAATATTCTTAATGGTAAACACAAACAAAAGCCTTTGGCCAGTGAAATAAATGACAGAGTCTGCTTCCCTATCTTCAAGGTTACAAATACGTTTAACTTATTTTATATATTGTTTTCACTGTCAAGTCTCCTAGTCTTGAAGTGTATTTCTAAAATGTACAAACTTTAATAAGTGAATTTATTTTTGAAAAATTTCTTAAAGTGAATTAAAGTGTGTGTGTGTGTTTGTGTGTGTGCATGTGTGTACATGGAGCTTACTGCAGGTTTACTGCACCATGGTTTAGAAGAGTTCAACTACTTCTTTTTACTGTTGATGGAAATTGTTTTTGAAATGAGTAGGAAAAAAACTGTTGTTTAATAAAATGTTAGTGTCCAATTCAGCTTTTCTTTCGAAACATTTAAAAACTGAGGGATGAAGCAGCACCACTAGCTATCACTGGAGGCTGGATCGATACATGATAGAGAACTTTTATGATGGCCACCTCTGTATGTGTGTGTTTGTCAGTGGTTGATTGCACAGTGTGTGCAGGTGTGTGGATACACATACGTGTTTGTGCATGTGTGTATGCCGTAAGTAATAAAGGCACAATGGCTGTGTTGCCTGAATCTGTCACAGCCACTCTTAGACCACAGGGGAGGAGAAGACGGCTGCTCAGAGCTTGAAATATTGAGCTCTAGTACAGGCACGTAAGCAGCTTGCCTCCAGCTCCTATAGTCATGACCCCTCTCTCAGCCCAAGGCAATTACAGTGGTTGAGAATCAGAAGCTCTAGAAGCTCAAAAAGTCCTTTACAGAGGCAACACAATAAAGAGTAATTTCCTATTCCACCTCTAGCTGCATGTTTTGAAAACATATGAATGCATTCTCTGCTTATCCACATCAGTGGAGAGGAAGCAACATTGGCAATAAGAATGTGCTATGTTTTTGTGCCATGCTTGAGTGAGCAACACTAGTGTGACATAGATAAATAACAGAGAAGAAGATGACAAGACTTTGCTGTACCTAGAGCAGGCGAGCTGGAGCCACAGGGCAGCAGCAGCAGCAGCAGCAGCAGCAGCAGCAGGATTGTGTCGCAGTGTAACAGTAGAAGGAACCACCTCTCTGCTACCCGGCTCCACTCCCCTGCTTTGATCACCGACTGGAGTGCCTTTCATTGCCTACAGTGCTGCTGAAGGCTGATGTGTGTGTGTGTGTGTGTGTGTATCTGCCATGTGCATGCAAGAGAGAGAAAGAGGCCCATTCCGTTTCAGGGAAAAAAAACAAAAAAAAAAAACTTATTGTTCCTCTATTTTGTTTTAAATTTATTTTGTGAAGTCCAAACAGTGCTAGAGGACAAACAAGCCCAAAAGAAGAGCGAGGCAGATTGAGGTTTTCATATGAGAATGACTGAACACCTAATTTCATCACCAAATCAATTGTCTGATCCCTTGACCAATTATCATCTATTCCCCTCTATTTGATTTCTCTGAAAATATTAGCATAGGCAGATCAAGAAATTAAGAATTTGTTTTAGTTGACTTGAGAGCTGTGAATAACACAAAAGGGGATGTGAATGATAAAAACGGAGATGTTTACGGCTGTCCGTTTGCATTTCATTGGCTCTAATTACAAATGACTAAATTCTGAAAAAAAAAGAAAAAAAAAAAAACAGTGCCCTGCTAATGATGTAGCTTCAAGCATTAGTTCTGACTCTATAAGATCCTCATTGCTTTCGGTGAGGCCTTTGATATCCAGACTGAAATAAACCATAGCAGCTGTTTTTAACTTAATGAAATGAACACTGAAGTTCAAATATTAGCAGTAGGCTAACCAGAAACCTCAATCAAACTAAATAATGTTATTTTAGTGTGCCCAAGGTACAAGCCCAAAACTTTTTAAAGCTCAGTTTTAATTCTAGGACGTATTTATTAGAAAATACTTGATTGTAAAACTGAAGGGAGAAAAACAAGAATTCCACTGTATGGTGTAAAACACGGTGTTTATTTTTACTGTGCATATGTCAGTAAAACTTCTCAGTCTTATTCTTACAATTGTACTTGATAAGAGATTAGAAACACAGCTCATTAGCACAGCCACATGTTTGCTACAGCCTCTTGGCCAGATAAACAAATACAACATTGCCCTTTTCAAAAATGCCAAATCCATTACAATAATAATTTATTACAGCTAACAGCTGTTTTGTAGGGTAAACACTCTACATGTGGAGCCTGGTATGAGGTCTACTCTGTGGCTTTGAGCATGCAGGCTACAGGACAGTTTAGCAGAGAGACTACCCATCCTTACCCTCAACTAAGTAGCTACAGGGGAGCTCAAGAAGCAGAGGGAAGCCAAATTTCAGCAGCAAAGTGGGTGTCTGCAGCTCAGCCAAGAAGCCTTGGTTTGCTGCAGACAGGATCCTTTAGAATTAAAGCTCTTTGAGAAAATTCCTCAATAACCACCATTGCACATACAATTCACAATCTATTCAGAGTAGTAATATTCAGTTGTAGTTTAAAAATTACACTATGTATATTAGAGCTCTAGCACATTGTATACACTTAGTATTTTTCTGTTTGCTTAGACATTAACTCATTAACCAATGGCAACATGTTGGACTTTCAGAAAAAGAGAGATAAAGTCTGTGAGGCAGATAAAATGTCCATTCAAGGACATCGAATTGCCACCTACAGGCACATTTAAGTTTTGACCAACAACACAATCAATCCCTTAACATTGCTTCCTTTTTAAGTAATAAAGCCTTAAAATAAGAATTCAATTAGCATGTGCCCCATTAACAGACATTGTAAAAAAACCCATTACTTATTACAAAGCAACTATTGTTATGTGGTATTGTCATGTTAAATAGTTTAGACCGTTTGAATAATAAGACTCTATGCTTTCAAATGATTTATAGCAGAAGTCAGATTTTTTTATTTGCTTACTGCATACTGTTCAACCATGTAATCCTTTCCCCCCACATCTTCACTAACTATGTAACATAGTGGATTACATGTAATGTGCATTAGCAAAGCTGCATTTTCAACAGATTAGGTTTTACTTGCAATGCACTTTTTGGATGAGAGGGTGAGTGTTATGTTTTCAACTAGTTAAGTTTGGTTAAAACTTAAATTTCACTCACAAAACTGGAGCACAGACATGGATGGGTTCTTGGTACAATCAACCACACAGCAAGTCATAATCATTTTCATTTGATTCCATTACCATAATTGGAATAACAGGTCCAGTTCAATTATTTTGCTGAAGCCTGGCAGACACTTTCCAGCATTCACCTGTCAACCCCCCTGAGTTTTGGTGAGGGGGAATGTTGCTATAGAGACCTAAGCATTTCTTTTTCTTCTTTATAACAGGTGTAAACATTTATCTCTCCTGTAAAACTGGGAATTGTAACTTGGGAGTTCTTTCAAAGCGAACCACCCCCGAGTGGGCATTAGGTGAACTTCAGTTTTGGCTTCTTTATAGCCTTGGATGCTGTCGCTCTGTCGGACCATCACAAAATTAATACTGGCAACTAAATAAACTGTAAATGCATGTTTAATATGGAAATCCAACTCAGTATTAGTGTATGGATGTGAAATATAGCTGCAAAAGAACAGATCCTGTGGGTTTTAACTTTTTCCAGTGGATACTGAAACCACAAGTTCTGACGTAGCTGTGAGGCAACCAGAGCACTCATTATTCAGCAAAATTGTTCATGAGGTAGACTATGAAGTATATAACATTATTATCAACATATTTTGTAAGGCACGAATGTCATGTCATCTGCAAATGACTTTCAAAATGGCCATTTGCTTGAATTGAAAACCTTTGGAATTACTGGCAAAACCTGAAACAATTTGAAATTGAGCAATTTTCCTGCCAGTACATATCTCCTTGACATGCATTTCTAAGTAAGATAATGTATTTTGAAAATATACAAAATTTCTAGTTTAGACATATAGTGAACTTATAACTAACTTCTCAAAACTTAAGGAAGCCCAGTGTTCAAAATGTTACACAAAAGATTGTTACTATTTATAGAAAATAATTATTCAGTTATAACGCTAATTAGCATTAAATACTTCCATTATTGTTGTAAATCCACTGTGTATCAGTTTGACACCTACTCTGTGATACTAGCCGCTAAACAAAAAGTGGGTAATTAAATTAACAAGGGGGCTTTTTGTTTTATTTCTTCCCAATATCCTGACTGTGCCGAGTGCCTTTGGAATGAAGGCAGGCTCCATGCCAATAGATTTAGAAATAATCGCTCTGACAAAATATGCAAAGACGTACAATGTCACATTACAGCAGCGAGAGAAGAGGATAAGCAACTCTCAGACAACAGTATTAGAGTGCCAGTTGAGACAAAGGGAATGGAGAAAAATGCCATACCCTCAGGTACATTGTTGCTTTGTTGCTCATTAAACTTGCATTGTTTGAAGTGTTTAGCTGGCGAGCTTGTTGACACAGAGTTGCTGCACGATGCATATGAGGCAAACAAGTTCTACTGCCAACCAAGAGCTGAGAGCCTATGCTGGCGCAGTAATGAGCCTGGAGAAAATGTAAAGCAGGAGAAGATGAAACAGAATGTGTGATCCATCAGCTGTTCAACCTCGTGGATTTCTAACAGCTCCTCTGAGCTGCAATGAAAAAGCTGATTGACGAGTGAAGTGGGTTGGACTAGGGCAGAACGGTGGCTGAGAAAAGATGGGGTATCAGGTGGAGGAGAGCTCGGGGAATTTCACAAAAGCACACATCTGAAATATTCAATTTAGCACTGATCAACAGTTGCCTTTTTCAGGCTCAGATTGAATTATCCTATATGGCAATGCCATTATGTTGGGGATTATTACATGCTCTCCAGGAGATTTGGTTTATTCATCTTGCCTATTGTTGACGATGACTGGAGCACTCCCTAGAGAGCAGCCCAGTGAATTGATTTCTGACAATCCATGATTCACCTCCTCGAGTTCCCCACTCTTCTGACACTCCTGCAAATCAACTTAAAGGCAGCATTTGACAGCTCCTCACATCACACTCCATATAAACAGCCATTATTTCTTCAGAAAGCTCTTTTTGTCTTGTATGGGGGCTTCAAAGCCAGCATATTCCTGCAAAGACGAGCCACCGGTTTAGAAGGCATACAGTCCCACTTTAAAGCTGAGGTAGTTATATGACATGGAAGAAGAGGTGCAAGATGCTGGTAAGGTCCTCTGTTGCCACAGCATCATGTGGTCAACAAGGGGAATGGTCTGGGCATTTTTACAAGTATCCGTCAGATGACAACTGTTTTTATTATACTGCAATACACTTAATTAACTAATTGCAAATCTAGTCTGATTCTCCAAGCCTGCTAAAGGAATGTTTCAGGTAGCTCACTTATTTGTTTTGCTGTCAGGAGATTTTGATTCCACTCTCATTTCTGTCTAATATAAAGCTGGGGCCAGGAGGTAATTAGCTTAGCTTAGTAAAAGGCTCAAAGTATGGGGATGCACACAGGACACCTAATTGGCTGCTGCCCTTCATTTGAACAATGTGTCAACACATTTGCTATATTGATCCTGAAGCCGGGCCTCCTAATGCACGTCTTTCAGGACTGGTAGTCTGGCCACAATTTAACACAGGAAGGTTTTTTTGTTCTTCACTTTAGATGCCTGTTATCACTGAAGAAGGATATGTGGAATGAAAACAAATATAGGATTTCAGGGCAAATAATTGTGCTCTATAGCTCCAGTACACTTCCTGAAATTTAAAGAATCAGCGCCAAGATGCATTAAAGCTAACCAACCACTTTATGTCTCTCTCTTTTTTTGTCATTAGTGTTTAGAACATCCATCCATCCATTTTCTTCACTTATCCAATTCCAATTCAGGGTTGCAGGAGGGATGGAGCCTATTCCAGCTGCCATTGGGCAAGTGGTAGGGCACACCCTGGACAGGTCACCAATCTGTTGCAGGGGTAATGCAAAGAGACAACCATTCACATTCACAGACAATTTATAATTACCATTTAACAGAACTGTGGACTGTGGGAGGCAGCCAACCTGCTCATACAGGCACAGTGAGAATACAGGTGCTCCTCTTAGCCAGTATCTCGATTACAGCAGGGGCACTCAGCATGACACAGGTAAAAAAAAAAAAGAGCATAAGGGTGTTTAATGACAAGAAAATGTTGTTACAATGACATACAGTCCAAAATTTACAGCTGAGGCAGGTACTGGGTTGAGTATCTCAAAGCCCGAGGTGGTTTCTTCAATGTGGGAGGGTTCTAGGCAAGTCCGGAGGTTCAGAGAATCCACAGATCCAGAGTGTGAGGGAGTGAGAGTGGGCCAGGCAAGCATGGCAGGAGGGTCCAGGCAGGCACACAGGAAAAGAGGCAGAGGTCAGATAGTACACTGCAAAAAAACATGAGTGCCCTGGCTTGCTACAAGGTGAGTAGCTAATAATCCAGCAATACATAATGAAAAGGATTAGGATTATAAACTGCAGGTGAATAATGATGTGAAATAGGTGCACCTGCCTGATGCCACCTTTGTCACGCCCACTCCTGAAAGCAAAACAGATTTAATCCACTCAGTCAGACAGGGGAGGAGAGAAAGAGCTAGAAGTGGGTCAGCATCTGAAGGACAGGGGACATGACAGCCTGTGGATTTGAATCCAGGACCCTCTTGTTATGGTGTGACACTGCTAACCACTGTGCCACCCCTTTTCACCTATCTGTGTTTTCAAAACCCAGTGTCCAAGGAAAAAAAAAAGCCGGTGAATTTAAATTTGCAAATCAAATTTTTTATACTACTACAGGTTCACATTAAACATATGACTGAACAAAACACAACTTTCATTTTTATGATATACTGTTGATTGGTGGTCCATATATTCATTTTCAACTCTTCAATCTTTGTTTCAGGTAGGAAAATACTACTGTCATGAATGTCGTTAAACGTCGAGTTGTTGATAATGAGCACCCAACTTTTGTAGACGAACATACATCACTTATCTTTAATATATCTCAAGAGAGCAAAGTTTCTACAAAGTGCTACAAATACTGTTTGGAATCAAAACAATGACTGATTAGCAGGACAGAAAGACAAAAGCACATAGTGGCTGTGGATTGAATTGTTCATAGAAACAGGTACTGGAAGTATTCTCTTTTAACTCGAAAAGCTTCAGTTTCACTTAAAATAGCAAGCATAGTTGTCTTCTGTTGAGGGAATTTTTCAGTAGACATAACCTTTCTATTTTAGTCTTACAGCATACTCACAATGAGCACAGTTGCTTTGTACCATGCATGATGGTTCCTGTTCCTCTGCTATCTTGGAATCCCACTGTGCATAATGTTCTGGTCCCTGAGTATGCTTCAGTTTAATGCTTATCCTCCCCATATTTTACTCCATTGTTGTGTCTTTATCCAAAGCTATAAGGAGCATCACAACTTCTCCCCTGTCACTTGCTCTCTCTCTCTAACACAAGCACTTGTGCTATAGCAGAGCAGAATGAAGTTCATGATCCCACCTACTTTGTGGTTTATTTGTGGTTGTTTTTGTGTGTGGTGACACACAGCCTTCTCACATTTATTACTAATTTAACACAGAGATTTTTTTCAGCTGTGAGGCTTTCATTTATTTGGCTAGGGGCAACTGAGTCTCACCTGAACAGACCTTTCCTACTGAGATAGAGCACAGTAGGCAGTAACCACACTAAAATGCACCATAGGGGTAAAATTATTAGAACTTGCCTAGTATGAATATACACTCAACCTCTCTCTCTCTGTCCTCACTCCCAGTGTCTGTGTGGATGAGCAGCTGAAAACAGAGAGCAGAGGAGCGTGTGCTGACTGTGATAAAACACGTTCTTTTTTTGATGAAAGCCAAGAGTCAGCTTATTGTAAACTATTCAAAACTGTGGAAATGAAAATTGTTATTCTATTTGGAAGGCAAGTTTTAAAACTAGTTTCATTTTATCCAACCTGCTGATAGGTCATTGAGAAGTAGCTCTATGCTTTTTTTTCAGGACCTCAGCTCTTTCAAAAAGTAAAACCATGAACACCATTAAGTCTTGATAGCTAGTAACAATTACAGCATCAGCATGCATCTGTTGAACAGGCATAATGCAGGGGTGTTTCCAGCATTTTTTATATGGGGTGGCACAGTGGGGTAGACCAACCAGTCTTCGGGCACTCATGGGAAAGTCAATCAGAAATGAAAAGAAAAGAGAAAAAGAAATTTAAAAAGGCAAACTGGTTGAAAATTCAGTTAGTTATAGTGATTTTAATGTGCACGGACCTCCTGCCTCTATAAAACCCATTAGGAGACGTAGCTGCCCCATAATAACACAGCTCAAGATGTATAAGATTTAATAGCAGTTAGTGGTCCTAATAAAATATAGTGTGGTTACAGCTGTAAATATGTTTATCTTCATTGAGTTGTACAAGTAAATAACAGTGTTTCACACATTTATTTGCAGTTTGCAACGTAAAGGAATTCCTTGGATTACATATGGTCCATTAGATATAAATATATATAGATATAAAGGAAAACAAAAATATTTAAACCTAAATGTTAAATGTGCAATATCTTATAAACCTTCATCTTCTTCCACTTCAGGGTCACGGGGGGTGCTGGAGCCTATCCCAGCTATCATAGGGCAAAAGGCAGGGTACACTCTGGACAGGTTGCCAGTCTGTCGCAGAGCCAACACCGAGAGACAAACAACCATTCACGCCTATGGTCAATTTAGAATTGCCAACTACCTAAGCCCCATTGCATGTCTTTGGACTGTGGGAGGAAGCCGGAACACCCAGAGAGAACATGCAAACTCCACACAGAAGGGTGGATTTGAATCTGGACCCTCTTGCTGTGAGGCAACGGTGCACCGTGCCAACCACCGCGCCACCGTGCTGTCCTTATCTTATAAGCACTCCAGGTTAAAACAGTGAATATATGTGTGTATGTGTATGTGTATGTGTGTGTAGGTGTGTGTGTGTGTGTGTGTGTGTGTGTAAGATAGAAAAATTAGGTTAAATCAAATGAACCTACATGTACAAAGTGCAATATGTTTGATGGTAATGATTTTCTATGGCATTATGGTTTGCAAGAACAGCCAAAATCATAGTATTCAATAACAAACCCAACCCAGAGCCTAATCTAGGTAGGGTTTTGCTCACTGTAAATATGTGTGATAAACAGGCTTTGCCTCCAAACAGATGCAGTTAATCAAACACAAATTGAATTTGCAATGGTACAGATTCTTATTTAAAAGCGTGGGGACAATTCGATTGTGTCAGAAGACATTCTGATGGATAAATGGCATAAGAATGCCCCCCTCCAGTCAATGCCTCTATGTTTCTGACATGACCATTCCACGTCACACTGCTTGAAAAATGAGCTCCGTGGAGGCATGCAGTCCTGCTATGAGATTGCACTTCATAAAGGGGAACAGCACACAGGGGTGAAATTCCACTGTAGGGTTATGGATTTTCCAGTACATCACTGATAGATTGCACTAATATAACCTCAATAAAGAGTTTGAGAACAACTTTATGGATGTTTTCCCTCTTTTGTCATCTCATTTTTTTTCTCTCCTTTGATGTGTGCTCCACTTGATTTGTCTGTTTTTCCTCTTACTTTGTCTAGCTGTCACTCACGGGGTGCAGAGTAACACACTTTCAACACATTAGTCGTGGGATGTGAACCATAGAGTGTTTCATCCAAAGTTTCACAGCTAGAACCTCAAGCCGCTCGTTTTGTTTGTTTTTGCTTCCAGCAGCAGCAGCAGCAGCAGCAACAGCAAGATGTTTTGGAGGCTGAGATGTGTACATTGCATATGAATTCCTAAACAGCACCACTTGGCACAAAACATAAAAAGGGTTCTTTACAGCTCTCTGCTTGAGTCATCACTCCAAGCTATGTCTACAACTCGGGATCAACTTCAGTTAACTGCAATTACTAAATATATTATTAAACAGAACATCATTAGCAGAAAATGGAATTGGATGGCTACTATAGATGTATTTTCTGTCTAACATACTGTAAAATGACCTAATTAGTTTTAATGTAACATTTTAGAGTATCAGACTTTATTATACAACACAGATTGTGCTGTTAAAGAAAAAAATGTGATTCAGATTCTACATTGAATATATCTGAATCACTTATATATATATATATATATATATATTTTTTTTTTTTTTTTTTTTTTTTTTTTTTTTTTT
>VUQH01025647.1:36227-47496 GCA_015106775.1 Etroplus canarensis
ATATATATTTAAAAAAAAAAAAAAAAAATTAAAAATTAAAAAAATAAAATTTAAAAATAAATATATTTAAAAAAAAAATAAAATATTTTTTTTTTTTTTTTTTTTTTTTTTTTTTTCAATATTCTTTTTTCCAGGCTCAGATTGGCAAAAGTGGAAATAAAGTGCATCCCTATGTTCTGCCTCTTAAGTCCACACCACGCACCATGACAGTATAAAGATAACTGTAAGAAACACAGCTGTGACTATTGTCACTGCCCAAACATTTCTGGATCAACCAGTTGCACATTTGTACCATGGGCGATTTTTACCCCATGGTTGGGGTGAAATACTGATTTATTTAGCATATGCAAGTACAAACCATTGCTTGATCTAAAATGACTTAGAATAGATAACATTTTATAAGCAGATAGGAAGAAAAAGTTTTCTTTTTCTATATACATATCTAAGCAAGTATGGGAAAGTACACAAAGCAGCATTACATGTTTTCACAGGTTACTTTATCTGTACCTGTAGGCAGATTTTGTATAGTGTTTACACATTGCCTTGTTAGTGAATGCTCCCCAGTTTGATTTCAGGTGAGAACTTTTCAAACCATGTGAGGATTGCATCGGGAAGGGCGTTACTGATGCAAAACTATCTGTTGCAGTGACCTCTTAGGGAAATATAAGCAAGCAGCTCAAAGTACTTCTTAGTTAGGCCTTGTCTCCAGTAGGGATGCTCCTAGTACCAAATTTACTAGTCCACTAATCTAAAAGTAAAAACACGGCCACTAAACAGTCAAAAACTGTGTAATCTAATGGATGAGATTAAACACTGGCCATACAAATAATGCATATGTATTAAAGAGATATGTGAGTGGAGGCATACTGGCTGGGTTCTGGGTATTTGATTCTGAGTTCTGGGATAACTGGATTTAGGAACATAAAGTACCACATCACCATTTGATACATTAAGCACATGCTGTGCCCTTAATGATTTATTGAAAATACTCTTATGGAGTGGAAGGCCCTGTCCACATCCCTTTGGTCCGTGTTAAGTTGCTAAGTATGTTCAAGCTTACAATGCAGTTCCTGAATGTCATTAATAAAATTAAAAGTCCCAAAAATATATGTGAATTATGAAAATTATGAATAGCTCAGAGTCTGAATGGAAGCCATTTAAAGTGACATGGCTACTGTTCTAGAGGTCCCAAAAGTCTGTTTTTTTGTTCCCTTACTGGACCAGGCTGAACCAAGGTAATTTGCTAAGGCAGTAATTTAGTCACAAAAATTAAAAGCTAATATTTTTAGTAAAACAGTCTTCTAAGTCAATATTCCTTAGTTACCTAATGTTTGTAGGCTAAGATGCTCTCTAAGAACTGTGGTTGTCACATAAAATAAATAAACACAATAAACCAACTGTGACTTTTCTTTAAAAAAACAACATTAGGTGATGTAACTGCCTCGGGGATACTGCCTAATGTTGTCTGCAGGTATGTGTAAACTGTGACTCACGATGACAGTAAATTTTGTACTGCTAGATGATACAAATCGGTTGCCATATTATATAATACCTATAGACACGGCATTTAGAGTCAAATAAAGTTCAATGTAGTGTTATCTCATGTTATGATGCCTCTGAAAAATATAGAATTATTATGGTTGAAGTCCTACATTATTTCCTTTATGCAATGCATTTTAGTACCTTACAAAACTTTTGTTTTTTTACATATTTTGATTCATTAAGATAACATTCCACTCTCTGCCTCTGTTGCTGCAATTTATTTCCAAAAAACACAGTGCTTACATAAATAATTTAGAAGTTTGTTTTTTGAGTCACTCACAAACTAGATTTTCTTCAAGCATTTGATGTACTTTATTGCTGTTCTCTATTATGTGGTATTTCTAATACTGTATATGTGATCAAATTGATTAATATTGTTTATGGTCATATAAACACATCAAAGCTAGCTATGATGCCGTCATGGGAGTATGTCTGTCTCAAAAACTGAGGAAATTAGAATTCTGTCACATATGCTCTTAAAGTAAGTCAGAATCTGTGGTCTGCCTATTGAAGGCCATATTTGTTCAGTCACCATGATTTACCTGCTGAGTCCATCCTCAAGTTTTCTGACTGCTTGCTTCTACCGCTCACTTCCAGTCTTAGGCTCTGCTGCGCCTTTCCTCAACCCGGTCAGCAGGACCCTGCCCCCCACAGCAGCCTGTTACTGCATCACACAACCCTCCATTAGTCTCTTTGCTTTCTCTCTATCACTGTCCCTACCTGCCACCTTAGGGAACGGTTCAATCACCTATGACCCAATCCATCTTTTAATGATGTTCAGACACTCCAAGGCCCACCTGCTCCCTATAAATGGCTCTTCTCGCAGTTTGTATTCTCTCCTACACTAAAACTGATCCTGCAGGGTATGCAGTGCGTGTGTTCTGGGAGGCCAAATGCATGCATGTGTGAAAATCTCCTGCAGCTTTCCCCATATCCCTTCTCTTCTGAGACCTTGACCAGTTTTGGTTTGTTTATGAGTGCATGTTGGGAGAGTCCAGAGGAAGCAAGCCATGTTCCAGGAAAAACATATGGCACTGTCGGGATATAGACACCTGCCGCTGGACCGGGGAGAGCATTTTCAGAGTCATTAAGAATTAAAGTAATTTAATGACATCACAAAGAATGCAGATTTATTTCTTAGTTGGATCCTTTTACCCCTGCATGGGTAACTTGTTCTTTTTGCCACCTGGTGAGCCTTTGCTGTAATTCAGACTGTGTGTGTGTTGATCTGTGTGTGTGTGTATGTGTGTGTGTTAAAGGCATGTGAGAAATTTCAACAAGAAACAATGTCCTCATGAAACATAAATGCAATGAGTGCACTGTGTCTCTGCTATTAAATTGACTCCAACTATTTAGTAAACCCACTTAACACCAATCATACCTTAGCAATCAAGTCTCTTTGAATGGTAAGTTGAATGACAATTGTTTGTGATTGTTCTCATGGGATTTGACAACCACCCATTTCAAGTACCTAGCAATAAATAATGCAACCTTGTTTGCAGAGTTGAACACCTGTCTTGGAGGTGAGTTGCATTTAAAGTGCTCTTTTGGGCTTTGTCAGATGCTGCAAAGTAAGTAATCATACTGAGGAAAGGATCTCGCAAAGCTATCATAAAATCAAAAGTTCGTGGAGGGCAAAATAAGGTCTTTGTGGGGGTTGGAAGTTCACCTTTCCTCCAGAGATTGCAGATGTGAGCAGAGACGGAGGCTGTCTCATGAGATGCCACTAAAGATGTGATTAATTAGCAAATGCTAGTATGCCCAAACAAGATGCTAACATGGCTGAAGCCTCTCATTTTATATGTGTGATGTCTTAATTTTCTCTGCATTGTTTTTTTTTTTTTTCAGCCTTCCCAATGACATATGCTTGGAATGACTGAAAATTATTTCCCTTCAAATACAACACATGGAGGGTGTTAGTGACAAAAAGGCACATTTAACATTTTTCTCCTATGTGAGCATCATTAAGCATGTTTTACATGTGGGTGCATCATCCTCGTCTCTGCTGTTCAGATGCAATTTAGATGAGGTTTGGTAATACTTTTGAGAAACTGTGAAAAGTGGTGGAATCCATCGTTTGAGTGTTATTGTCTGCTTAAAAATTCAAAGCACTAGATTGTTAGTGTACTTATGTTAGGAGATGTGTTGCAGAGATTTGAATTTAGTGTACACCGCGAGTGTGTACAGGGGGGAAGCAGGCTGTTGTGAAACAGAAGGGGAGTCAGCATCTCGATTAAACATTCATGAAGGCTCAGGAGGAGCCACTTACTGTCAGATTCTAATTAAATAAAAGGTCAGCCACTCAAGTTTTGTTTATTGAAGCAAGTTGTTTCCTAAACAGCTGTACACGAGCCTACTCTTGTGTTGTTGCTCTGAATAACAGGAAAAGAAACTCTACTGAAAAATTAAGCAAGATTTTTTTTTTTCAAATACAAATGTAAGGTGATTTAACTATAATGTCTAGAAGTTCATGTATTTATATGTTTTTTAAAACCAACAAGTTATGGTTCATTATTATTATTATTATTATTATTTTTAGTCCTGTGATAAACCTGTGACCCACCAGGGTGTGTACCACACGTCCCACTGTTAGAATTCACTGAAGCCTGAGGGTCACTAACACCCAAGCAGATGGATTGATCTGGCTGAAACCACAGACGCCCGCACTAGAAAGCAAGATCAACATACACAGGATATTTGCCTATTATCTGGCTTCAGTTAACCCAACAATGGTTATGTGGACAAGCAGTCACAAGAAAGTGATTATCAACTTTATAAGTCAACCCAGAGTTTATCAATATAGCTATGAGCCCGTCCGCAAAGTTTAACTAACTTGACGCCGGGAAGGAAAATCATCAAAAGTGGCAAATGTATAAGTTAAAGTGTTACAGCTCTTTCATTAAGACATGGGGAAATCTGACAGACTACAACTGTGTGGTGAGGTGTGGTTTTGCTCAGCTGCAGGTGGAGAGATGGGGCAGAGTCTTTCAGGGAGTAGAGCCAAATCAGATGACTTGCACACCCATTTAGCATATGCGAATCAACCTCTCTTCTATCCAGTAGTGTGCTGGGGCCTGGAAGACTCACAGGCAGAGCAACAGCAGGGACTATGGCCCATAGGCAGAGAGCAAAGTTTATTTTTAAAGTATGATCCCTGGCAGCTGGGCACTAAAAACAGGGTGCACAGTTTGATTACTTTTTTTGTCTGGAAAATAAAGATGTGTGTCTTGTCTACACTGTGTCTAAGGTTGTATGTGCCATGGTGAACCCACAGCTAGTGGAGTCTTTCACTACAAACTGTTATTTCATTAAATAATATTTTGAAGTTCATAAGACAGTTATAGTTTATTTTTTTCAGCTGCAGCCCCGGTTGTGTTTAACAGTGTGAGATTAAATAAAAACTAAAAAAGAATTCAAATGTAGGTTTATTTACATGCAAATTTGATTTAGACTACAAATCAAAATGGTACAAATAAGTGCCCTGTAATATGGTCATATACTAAGGCTATAAAATTGTGGTGAAATTGGTTGCACCCAACAGATCAAAATCAAATCAATGAATAAAAACTGCCCTTAAAAATCTTTATTTATTACTGATGCTGCACTGTAGTACAGCCATCAGGAGGATGAATCAGTGCTTTTAAACTTGAAGGAGAGGAGATTGATTTCAAAAGCCTATTCTACAAAATCGGATTTGCACTTATCTGGGTAACTTCAGGGTTAACACTGGGTTTTCAGTACTGTGATGTCTGTGTACAATGCCTACAAAAGTATTCACCCCTCATGATCATTATAAAGAATTTGCAAAAAATAAAAAAAGCCTTTTTCGTGTCAAAGTGAAGACAGAATTTTACAAACCAATGTCAAAAAGATGAAAATCTATAAGGAAAAATGAATAAATGTTCACTCCCTTTAGTTCAGTATTTAGTACATGCACCTTTGGCTGCAATCACAGCACTGAGTCTCTGTGGATATGTCTCAATCAGGCTGGCACATCTGGACACAGCAATTTTTCTCCATTCTTCCTTGCAAAAAACTCAGGCTCTGTTAGATTGCTCAGGGTACGGATGTGAACAGCTCTGTTCAAGTCCAGCCACAAATTCTCGATTGGATTGAGATCTGGGCTTTGATTTGGTCAATCCAGAACATTTACCTTTTTGTCTTTGAACCATTTCTGTGCAGATTTTGCTGTATGCTTGGGGTTCCTTCCTGGAAAAAAAATCTTTACCTAAGCCATAGTTCTCTTGCAGATTGAGTTGCTGATTTTTTTCTTTTTTTTTCTGTATTCATGTTCCCTCTATCTTTACAAGCCTTCCAGGGCCTGCTACACCTCAGCACCCCCAGAGCATGATGCTCCTACCACCATGCTTAACAGTGGAGATGATGTGTTTATGGTGATGTGCAATGTTTGGTGTATGAAAACATAGCATCTAGTCTGATGGCCAAAAAGCTCCATTTTTTTGTCTCATCCAACCAAAGAACATTTTCCAATTGACCTTGGAGCCTCCCACATGCCTTTGGGCAAATTCTAGGTGAGATTACATATAAGCTTTTATTCAACAGTAGCTTTTTCTTTGCCACGCTCCCATACAGCTTCAACTGGTGACGAACCCAGGCAACAATTGTTGTACGTACAGTTTCTCCTATCTGAGCCACTGAAGCTTTCAACTTCTTCAGAGTGCTCAAAAGTGTCTTGGTGGCCTCCCCTGCCAATCTTCTTCTTTCCTAGTCACTCAGTTTGTGAGGACAGCCAGCTCTAGGCAGATTTAGACAAGTGTGATACTCCTTCCATTTCTTAATGATAGATTTGATTGAACTCTGTTGGATGTCCAGTAAGTTGAAAATCTTTCTTTAGCTATCTCCTGAATTATACTTTTCAATAATCTTTTCTCTGAGTTGCTTGGAGTATTCGCTTGTCCTCATATTGCATTTGCAGCAGGAATGCTGATGAACCAGAGACTGGACCTCCCAGACACAAGTGTTTTTTTTTAATACAATCACTTGACACATATCTACTGCACTCAGGTGATCTCCATTTCACTAATTGTAAGATTGCTGGAATCAACTAGCTGGACCTCTGTTGAATTAGGTCAATTCCTTTAAAGGGGGTGAATGTTTATGCAAACATTTTACCTTATATATTTTTATTTAATTGACATTACTTTGTTGGGTATCCCCATAAAATAATGGTTTTACACATTGGCATTAGAAGCAAAAGGTCCCTGTTTAGATTCTACTTGGGGACACAAACCTCCCTCCCCATCTAGGGTTGCTTCAGGAAGGGCATGTTGTGTAAAACCTCTGCCAAATTATCACCATGATGATGCTTGGGGAAAATGCAAGGGAACAGCTGAAGGTACAATTTACATTGTTCTGTAAAATTCTGTTTTCACTTTGACATGACATGATAGAAACTTTTTTGTTTTGCAAATTCTTGTCAGAAGGGTCAAATTATATTGGCTATGTTTTCATTTATTAAAGCAATAAAAGGGTGAAACATTTAAGGGGGGTGAATACTTTTTAAAGGCACTGTATATTTACTGGGGTATACTGCTGGAGTGACTTATGCTTCAGACCTAACAATCACAATCAGAATCAGAATACTTAATCGCCAACTACTAATCAATCAATTCTCAGAAAAATGTTGATTTCAGACAGCATTCACGTTGTGACCCCGGTGTGTTGCCGAAGCGTTCAGGATGCACTCACAATGTATTCCCAGTTGTGCCGATCGCATTGCCGTTTTCAACCGATTACCCGCCGATGAAAGTAGTTTTATAAGCGGTTATTTGACATTGAACTGCCATTTATCATTCCCAGTATAGTCCCGGTGTAGTCGATTATAGCCAGTAAAAATGGCATGATCGGGGGCAATGATGCCAAAATCCTATAAATGCAGACTAAAATTTGGTCTGAATTTTAATTTGCTGGTGAAGGAGGTGCCAGACATCCCTTCTTCCCTCGGCCTTACCCTCCTAGTCCTGACTTTCCTCGTGGTGGCATTGTGGAGATGTGTTCAGGATCGCGTCCAGACAGTTAATGGTCAGGATTGAAAACGGCTCCTATTTAAGGGGAAATCCAAACAGCAACGCAACTGAACGGCAATTGAACGGCATGTGTTTTGATTGACCGGGAGCATGCCAGCAGTTAACCGGTAGTCAAATGGCAATTAGATGGAGCCAATCGGCAATGTTCCTGATTTGTGTTAACATAGTGGCAGTTAAAACGCCAATGCATCGGCAGTGCGTGGGAGGTAAAGCGGGAATGACCGGGAGCACCAGGATTAAAACGGGAATCAAATGGCACACAAAGGGAAAAATTTTAGGTGTGTTTTGTTGCCGATAGCAAATGATATCAACCCCTGCATTCCCGTTGTACTTTCGGACCGTTCCCGGCATTCCTGGTTTGTCCCCATAAGACTCCTGGTTATATTGTTTAAGTCCCGGAACACTTCCAATTTTCTGAAATTGGCCGATTATGCTGTTTCTTGCCAATTATTGATGTTTCCTTTACAGAACGTTTCAGTCCACTACAGATTGCTCAGGATTTTAGCCATTTATTTCCTGTTTTATTAAAAAGGCATCAATCGGCACCAGTAGAATGGGGGTCAAATGGATATCCTGGGTATGTTGAATTTCCTGCATAGTAGAAGGCTCAGGTATGCCAACCAACAATGTGCAAGAGCCAGGAGAATGCCATACCCTTACTGGTAGGTTAGCAGCACACACACACTACACAAAGGGAGAAAGATTGAAAACAGAGATGAGGACAAAGAGAAAAGGCAACTTAGTGCTGGAGGTCACTTGGGACCCTAATGCTCATCCAGTGCCAGCTGGAAGAAGCTCCACCCTGGTTTCACAATCAGATTTACCACTTATGATGCTTTAAAGCCTTTAAAATAGAGTCCCCAAACCGAATGATAGTGTCACAGTGCCCACGCTCATTTTTTATATATAGTCTGTTTCATGTGTGGTTACATATGTGACTGAGTGAAGCGACAATCAGTGAAGACTGCATGAGATTACAACAACTCTCAACCAAGATATATCCCCACATCTAACCCCTCGTAACAACCAACACTTGACATTTTCACACTTTGTTTTTGTACAGATCAAACAAATATATGTCTTTTTTAAAGCTAGCTGGCAACCAGAGTATCAATCTTCTGTTCTATCTCTCAGCAAAAATAAATAAGATTAAGAATCTCCTAAATATCATTAAAGTTGCAGCTATATCAGTATAGTGTAGATATAAGGTACAATAGGGTTTATTTGACAATATGTTTGGACTGGCAAAGACTGCAGTGCTAGTACATAGAGAATCAGGTATTATTTAATGACTTAGTGCGTTTGCAGGATACAGTTCCAAATAATAATGAGGGCGTTGTTTCAGGAAGTTCCTCCATTCTGTTTTACTATCCCTTACTTCATATCAGAATAATAATGGTAAATATGCAATTCATTGTCATTACTGAACCTTTCACTGGTTGAAAGAAACATGCTCAAAGTGACCACCTTTTCCACTCATTCCATTGCGGATGAAGTCCAGGAGTTGATGGCCAATTGGGTCTCCGATTAAGTGCACTCTTTAAGTATATGGAACTGATTCTTGATTAACAATTGTAATCAATCCCAGGCTTTCACCCCTGCGAGCCCACTCACAGTAGTAGTCATTCTAGTAGCCTGTGAATATTTTTGAGCACATTCACCACATGCTGTCCACTATCATACACCCAGGGCACTTAGCACCAATCAGATGAAGGGCCATGAATGTCGAATGGTGACAATCAGCAAAAACTCACCCAGACTGAATCTGTCACCTCTTATGTTCTTGGTTCTTCTCTTAAATTTACAATCAGGTTTCTTGTACTTAAGAAAAAAAATGTTTTTCACCCTTTGTCACAGACAGCATGGCTTTATGGTGCTTGCTCCTATCCATAAACCAAGCTAATTGATGTTGAGGCTATAGCACAATATTGAAACCCAGTTTTGGCTTGCTTATAAAAAAACAAAAAACAAAAAAACCTTTGAAACATGCTCACCAGTATATCTGGTAGAAATTATGGGGAGAAAGTACCAATAACTGACTTTCCTTATTTAAATGATAGACAGATATTTTGAGCTTCAAAGCCTTTCTCCTCTCAGCCGATGTGACAGGTGGTATTACTGGGCTTGTGATAAATCAAAAGGCAAACAGCACAGTAAGCTAATTATGCCTCGGTTTCAGGGATTGTATGTTCAGACCTGCAGGCCTACCTACAGTCTTTCTGTATGCTTAAATATTTGCTTAGCAATCATGTTTGTTTGGATGTGTGGCCATTGATTTGCTGTGCAAACATGTTCCATAAGCATGACCAAAACGACACGTTCCACTTCACTGGCTGATTCAGTTTAAAGGAGGGGCAGAAGAAGAAGAAGTGTTGACCAAAAAAAAAAAAAATATATATACCATATCTCAAATGACAAACACTACTTACACAACTGAAGTAAGTGCTGTCGTGCTCCTTGATGAGTCTCCTTGAGCTACTAGATAGGGGGGGGTACTACTGATTAATATAGTACTGTGAAGAGCTAAATGAGGGAGAGGAAGCTGCACTGATGGCCAAATTTTCCCTTTAGGGGGAGCCTGTGCAAATATGAGATGTCCTGAAGGCCTCTATTGACCTTCTCACCCATTTACCTGGCATCTTCAGTTTACACAGCAGACTGGGCTTAACAGCTTAATTATATTTTGCCTAAAAACCAAGAAATCAGCCATGACTGTAATGCTGGAACTCCACCTGGCCCTAGGTTTGCAGTGTGTCAATTAGTTTCAAGTAAATTAATTAAAAATGAATTTGTTCAGGCATGAGTGCCATGCAGTACTGTAGCTCGACTTGGCTGATTTTTTTTTTTTTTTTTACCACAGTACCAAGTGAGAGAGAACCTAATGGGGAGGCTCTAATGTAGGGCCTGCTTTGTGATGTTTATCATTTATGTTGATATTTGACTGTATCTTCCCACACAGAACATTTAATTGAGGGTTGTAGAGATCAACAAAGAGGATGAACTCTTTCTTGTATCAGATATTTTAGGTAGGGCCTTTTTTCAATTAGCCAACCAACTGTAGAGGTGTGAAAAAAGGAAGAAATATTTTATCAGTACTGTTGATTTGTTTTTAAAAGTCTTCCTCTGAAACTCAAGCTCACTGCAGTAACCAGTTGATCCTAAGAGGAGACTACAGTCAGACCGTAGGCAGACACTCAGCTGCTGGCTGACTCCCATATAACTTTCCTTTTAAACTTTTCTGACCCAGTGATTCATTCTCTCACCACATGTAAATAACCAGAAGATATTTCTTTAAACAATTTAGAAATTGTCTGTGTGTGTAACTGTGGGTGTGTGTTTATGTGAGATATGGGATACAATAAATACTATTATAAGCTGATTTAGAAAGCACTTGATTGATAACTGTAGATACATTTTGTTGACTTTAGACAGCTAAGAAGAGAATTTCCCTTTTCCCAGGTACTCTGTGGTGTTTCTCATCTTGGAGTATTTTAAGAGCCAGTTCAACCACATTAAAAAAAAAAGACTGTTTTATCAGAAATTCATATCTGTTATGGTTTGTTGGATTTTGTTATGTGCAGCTTTAATTGTGAGTTTGATATTTCTTCTTCTTCTTCTTTTGGTTGCTCCTGTTAGGTGTCGCCACAGCGGATCATCTGCCTCTATCTCATCCTATCCCT
>VUQH01025653.1:6033-25912 GCA_015106775.1 Etroplus canarensis
TTTTTTTTTTTTTTTTTTTTTTTTTACAGACCTCTTCACAAATCAGTGTGTATTTGTCCTCTGCATTTTAAGGATGAAACACGCTGGCTGATGTTGCTGTATGTGTTGCAGCAGCACCCTCCAGTGGCCAATGTGACATTTCAGTCATTTCGCCAGCTGCTGTGGCTAAATTTAATCTCACATTTCCTGCAAGATTACAAAACAATGTGTTTGCAAATAAGTAACATTTCCTCAATGTTGCATTCGTAGAGTTACTTTTTATGTACAATACTTTAATGATTTCTGTACTTTGTTCCCCTGATGATTCCAGTGTGATCTGTGGAAATAAAGTGTAAGGATTTCAGTGTCTTATTTACTGAGCATTTTTACCAGAAGAGGATGCTGCTCTCTCACTCATGATGGGCATGGAGAAAACTAGTACTAGCCCCAGGCTGAGGTTCACAAAGAAGCTTGGAGGATCTGTGGTCGGAAACTCTTTGTTTCACAGTAAGAGAAAGAGAACTGATGATAAACTTTTTAGATATATACAGATAACTCATTTAAGGTGTAGTAATTGTTTTTGGAGAGGGAGTGCCCCTCTGTTTGAATCCATTTTCAAATAAATTTGACACGTGGCTCCAATAATCATAACTGTACTGTGGACTGCTGGATTGAGTGTTTTCATTGTTTTCTTTGTACTGTTCTCTGCTTTTATTTTGGGAGTTGTTAACATTTTTCCCTCATTGTGTGTGTATGTGTGTGTGTATGTGCAGAGTGTTTGGGCGGGCCAAAGGAAAGATTGTGGGAGGCGTTTAGAGGCCTCACGTTTCTCTCTTTGTTGCCAGAGGCATTTGAGGTGAAATGCTAGTATGTTTCTCTAAGATATGTTTAAATGCTGTAATGAGCAGGTATAAAAAGCAACAGTTCGAATGACTGTAGCCTACTGCAGCCTCACAGTCTAGACACTGGAGACTGCATGAACTTAAATGGTTGATCCACAGCATGCATGTATGTCTTTGAAGCATGTATTCATTGCTGCGAATGAGCAAGCACCACTTTAAAAAAGACAACAAGGGAAAGAAATGCTGTGTGTCGCATCTCTGAAAGTTGCACTGCATCTGTGGTTATCCTGCATGCATACGCTCCGTTGTGTACACTCATTTAAAACCAAATCACTTTTGGTGATTCTGTTTGTGTCCTCAAGCATTTATAGACTCAGTATGTCCTGACCAGATAACAAGGCCAGTACCCAATTATTCACAGTGTAGCTGTTTGAGCCAGAATTTGTCAGCTTCTTAGGTGCTTGTGTTCACCTATAATTACATCCATTTATCTAAACAAATGGAGAAGCATGTCAGAATAAAAAGGGTGATATAAAACTACAAAGAATTTGCATTCATCTCTAAACAGATTTGAAATCATAGTTTTCACATGTCATGTAAATACTCCCTCTCAGCTTCTATGACTATTTTAAGGGAAACTTTTAGGTGATCAACAGATTTCTCTTTATATCTGTGTCAGAAAATAACCACCTCTTACTTTGGTTTCTGAGGCTACATTATTTCATTTAAGAGTAGCCTAGGAGCAGGCACAGTCTGGACTTAAGCTCTTCTGATCAAGCCACCCTCATGGTCCACATCCTTTAGGCTGTCTGAACCCTGCTCTGGGACATGTACTGACTGATCACATATTGCAATCAAACATTTACAGTACATCATGAATATTTAGTCTGTATAAGCTTAAACAAACCTCATATACAGCCCCAATAATAAGCACAAAATATGCATCAGTTTGATGACTTACACTCTTTGTCATAGTTTCAACTCATACGATAATATAATTTCCAAAGTAATAACAGAGAAACATGAAAACAGATAAAGGAGGAACAAATGGAATAGTGTACAGAACAGATTTCTACTTCAGAAGAGTTCATTGCATTTATGATGTGTGAGTAAAACTGGAAAAAATAATGTAAAGAACCAACTGGGCATTGTTACGTCCATGAGGTGGTCTAGGGGTGAGGCATAAATACAAAAAGACATGTCTATACACATTTAAAAACAGATATACCTTTTACAGTAATGTTTCAGTGTGCTGAGTCTCAATGAAACAAGTATGAACATCACATTAATCATAGCTTGGTAGTATAAGAATATCCTATAGTCCTATAAATACACACATCCAGTTGTATGTAAATAAAATGTTATATACACAAAGAAACTCAAAATTTCTGAGCACAGCAGCACAAATCAATTCATCTTTAAAGCCCAGAAGAAACTTTTATCAAAAATGCATCTTGCATTTTGTGTATGAAGACCTACGGAACCCAACGCAGTGTCTGTCTGAGAGTCATGACCAATGAGAGAGTATAGCTCAGTGAAAATGGCCTCTGACCAAAGTGTAGCAGCTGAAGCATCACTGCGTCTTCCATGCTTCTGCTGTGTGGTCACTGAGGTGGCTTTTAGACTGGCTGGAGCAGAGGAAGCAAATCAACTAGACTGGACCTCCTTTCATCTCTACAGCAAGCATATAATATAACAAAAGTGAGGGCTCCGCCAAGAAAGAAAAAAGAAAGAAAGAAAGAAAGAAAGAAAGAAAGAAAGAAAGAAAGAAAGAAAGAAAGAAAGAAAAAGGAAGGAAGATTTCAGTCAGAAATGTAGAACAAGGAATTGAGGAAGAGACTGAAAGCAAAGGGAGAGAGAAAGGGAGACAGGGAGGGGAGAAGGACCAGGAGAGACAACGTGGCAGGAGGTTTCATCTGATGTAGAGCTTGGATGGGATGACAGAATGCTGGGTTCATCTGAGGATGAGTGCTGGAAGAAAGTGCTGCACTCTAACTAAACAGTCATTAACTTTCAAACCCCTTTAACTGTTGTTTGCGCTTCATCTAATGGGGCCATTTTGTATCATATAATTTAGTTTTCACTATCTATTTGTTGCCTAATACAAGGAACTTTCTGATAAATTAAGCCATAAATTAACATAGTGCTCATTTAATAACAGTATGCATAAATATTGCAGGGTGGTGGTTTGATGGCAACTAAGGTGTTTCCAAAGCAAAATTCTCCCTTTTCTGTGCATTCTCTTCTTGCAGACACCCTTAATCACAATGATCCAGTTGTCCTTTTACAGCAGAGATTCCTATTTACCTCTAAGACAGGAGAATTGTATTTTTTTTAAAAAGGCAGGAGTCTCTATATTGTCACAGGATGCTGAAGGTATCTACAAGAAAAACTGTGGAAAAAAGACTTCGTGTATTTTAAAATGGTTTTAAAAAATCTATGCACGGGTATGCAGCTGAACAGATTACATCAAAAGAAAGCATCTAGCTTTCATTTTGACCCCATGTAACGTTTTTACCCTCAGCAGGTAATTGTGGGTTTCACCTCTTTGTGGCCCACCTTTCAATTTAACACTTTACGGCTGCTGAAATAGAGGGGATTCACTCAACAAGCGATCACAGGCCACGTGCCAGTAAAGACAAGGCATGGCTGGCAACCTCACACACTCCTCACGCAGAGAAACAGATGTGGGATTTACAGGTGTGTATGCAGCTGTTTTCCCTAATGTGTCATATGTAGTTTTACATATAGCTATATAGCTGCACAAAAATATTTTAGAATCTGGTTAACAGCCAATTTGGAAGGTCTTCTAAATATAGTATGTAAATACTTGTTTGAATAGTTTTCATTTTTCACCTGTAAGACCTGCAGCTTGAGATGAACTCTAAAGACAGCAATTTCACTGCATGTTCCAGACTAACAATACGCAGAAACCAATGTTAAAATCTATATTGTTTATAATGACTTCTGTATGTTTTTATGATGTTATTTGTCCTTCTCTTTTTCATTAAAGAAACTTATTTATGTGGGGGCAGCATAGTGGTGCAGTGGTTAGCATTGTCACCTGAAAGCAAGAAGGCCCAGGTTCGAATCCTGCCAGCTTTGACCCCTCTGTGTGGAGTTTGCATGTTCTCTCCAGGTGCTCCAGCTTCCTCCCTCAATCCAAAGACATGCATAATTGACTGTAAGTGTGAATTTGAGTGTGAATGGTTGTCTGATGCTCTGTGTTGGCTCTGTGATGGACTAGCTACCTATCCAGGGTGTGCCCCATGACAGCTGGGATAGACTCTTGTTCTCCCCACGACCCTGAACTGGATAAGAGGATGGATGGATGTTTTATGTGGACTCTACACCTAGTGTATAAACAGAAGATGCACTGTTTAAAAAATCTGTTAAATTTATGGTAAAATACCCGCAACTGTCTTCTTCAGAACTTCACCATAAAAAATATGGTCCCAATGTATAAGATCCTAAAGGTTTTTAATCATTCAAATTTTACAGTTTAGAACTGTTGTTTGTTTATGGTAAATTATGTTTAAAAATATGTACAGTGAGGGAATAAGGTTATACTTTTAAAGGCAGTAAGGCAGTGGCTGTCAAATATTTTAAAAAGTTTGCGCCTCACACCACACATAAACACATGAACACACCCCAGAAATTTCATCAATCACCAACAATAAAAAAATGATTGACTTTGAATTTTACTTCAAATAAAAGAAGCATGTTATCATTGCAACAGCATCAGCAAACATTTGCTTGTTTTTACATATTTTCATACTTTTTACTTGACTGTGCCTCACCTGCAGTGACTCTGCACCCCACAGATTGAGAACCACTGCTTTAAGGTAAATATGTGACCAACGCTAGCAGCCAGTTAGCTCATCCTTGATTGGCACCAGTAAAAGTAGTTGTAGGCATACTATTTCTGCAAACAAAAAATCTTTTGGGTTTTTGTTGCAATATTTTCTTTGGCCCACTTATTTTCAGAAGGTTGCTTTAATTAATTGAGGTTTGCAGGCATTTGTTTAGACACAGCTCTCTTAAGGTCCCACCACAACATTTCATTCAGGCTGAGGTCTGGACTTTGGGTCAATGTAACTCTTTGACCTTTTTCTTTTGTAGCCATCCTGTTGTAGATTTGCTGCTGTGCTTGGGATCATTGTCCAGTTTCATTAAACAATTTTGTCTAAGCTTTAGCTGTCAGACAGATGGGCTCGCATTTGACTCCAGAATACTTTGCTATAGAGAGGAGTTCATGGTTGTTTCAGTGACTGCAAGGTGGCCTATAGAGTCGGAGATGTAGCTCTTATGTTTTTTGCAGTTTCTCTGAGTTTTACGCGGTCTGGCCTTTGGATGAATTTTGCATGGACGTCCACACCTGGGAAGATCATGGCATTGTATTTACACATACCTGTGTGTAAATACAATGCCACAATTTGCAAACCAGAAAAAGTTCTGCTTTTATAGAGGTGGCCACACTGGCTGATCAATTGATCGAGTGCATTTGATTAGCAGCATTTACTTACTCTTTAAAATCTTATGAAAGCAGTTAGGGTGTACTGTGTTTGTCACTGGACTGCTCAAAGTGTTGTGAAAAACTTTCTTTTCACGACTGTATATTTTAACACCAGGTAATACATATCTGTCTCTGTGCCTGTGTGATGGACCTATAAACTCTACTCATGTAATTTTCTGGCCAAGCCAGATACCAAACAAGCTTGCTGATGAATTAGCGTGTTACTTTCTTCTCCAAACTCAACAGTCATTTCTGGGGCCAACCCCCCAGTCTTTATGTTAAGCTAACTGACTCTTCTCAACTTCCTCTCAGGAAAAAAGTTAATTACTTTAAAGCCTGCAAACCAACATTACAAGAGTACGGTATCACTAAAAGCATAACACAAACTGTTTAATATATCAGAATCCAGCCAGAAAACTGCAGTCATCAAGGGTGGGAATGTGGCAGGCAGCACAGGGAGGTCAGATCGCAGAAGGAGGATGAGGAGTTGGTGTAAGTGCAGCTTTTCTTCCTTTCAAATTGGTGAAAGCAAAACAGCCCACAATGTAAACCATCTGCCTCCTTTATCACTTCCCTCTCTGCCTGGAGGAAGATGGTGGATGGATCCACCAGTACCCATGACACTCCTGGGCAGGTTGTCACAACACCACCTCTGACCACCAGGAGAGGAGAGAAAGACATTGAGGCTTGCTCACAAACACCAGCCCCTTTGGCTATGGAGATTCCACATAAGCTTCATTCCTTCCGAGTTTTCGTTCCAGTGATACTGACAAGCACTGCAGGCTGAGACAATCCAGCAGTAGGAGCCTTAGTACAGAGAATGAGAGAAAGGAAAGAAGAAAGAAGGCATGGGGGGAGGGGAGAGCTTTGGACCTTTTAAGATGTCTGTGGAAAATGAATCATGGGGGCCTGCACAGGGGAGAGTCAGAGGAGAAACACATCTGGTTAGAAAGAAAAAAAGAAAAGAACATGACTGAGAAAAGAGCAGAAAGGACTTATTCTGGGGCAATGAAATAAAGTATTGGATTTGGTTAAAATGTGTCTTGCTACCTAAAGGGAGATGTCATCTGCCTTTACCAGAAAGAAGAGGGTAAAGCAGCAAGCTGTTAGGTACAAAATGGGAAAATGGAGACTGTGAATTGTCATCTTTAAGGCTAATGCCATGTTATTCCAAACTTTAGACGCTCCTCCCTAAACACTGACTGCTCTCATCACAGGCAGGCAGAAGCAGGGAAATGCAAGCCAACGTTGCCAACTCTCGTTTCATTTGGGCCGCTGAGGCTTGTCATTAAGATTTTTTTTTCCCCCTGGACTCTTTTAGAAAATGGTTTGAGGTGGGAACAGCAGAGACTCAGCAGCCTGACCCAGCCACGTCATCTGCAAATCTGTGTGGAGGAAAATGATCACTGTGCATCACATCATTATGAAAAAAACCTACAATGATTTTTAAGGTGCAGAGGAGACTGAAGCATGCTATACATTTGTTTCGAGTTGTGTGTCTATTTAGCCCAGCTTTACACTTTTGTTTCCTCTTAAGCAGCTTTTAGACTGTTTTGATGATTTCCCTAAACTGTAAATATACGTGTTGGGCCTTATCTCATAATTTCTCCCTTAACCAGCAAGAAATATATCACATTTTAGACCACTAAAATGATTAAAATCCACCAAAAACGTAAGTTTCACCAACTGTTGCCCCAATGTGTTTATACTGATTACTTCAATGTAATACACATCAATTGATTTAAAAAGTTGCAGATTTTATTTGATGAAAGTATAAAATTTCAAATATGCAGTGCAAAGATAACACCTTGGATTATAACAGGAAATGCTATTTTTTCTTCTCATATGATTACTGCCACAGAGGGAGTGGTCAACAGACGTGGAAGAGGAAAAAAAGAAGAAACAGATGAAAAAGAAGGAGCGAAGGGAGAGAATTCCAGACATGTTGGAAAAAGACCAAATCTCTAAAGCTGGAAGCTGCAGATTTAGAGTTGAGACTACATGCTTGAAAACTGTTGATTCTCTCTTTTTTCATTTTTTCTTCAGCATTTTCAATACAATTTTAATCACGTAGGACTCCGAAACCTCTGCAATGTTGGTGCAAAGAACTGTAAGATTTAAGACCTGGAAAAGTGCGTGACTCATGCTTTGGTACTCCCTCCCTCCCCTCCTACAGCTTCTTACGTCGCTCATTTCCATCAGAAAGTTAAAAGTCAGTGAAATTTTCAAATTGTAAAACTACACTGATATACCTCACTCTAAATCACCAACACAGATGAAGAAGCATCCCTTGGTGTGAACTGCAGCTAAAATGGGATACAAGATCAGCACATTTCTTCAGTGTGTGTGTGAAGGAGAAAGTGTATTGAGACTACAGACCTCAGGGAGTAGTTAGAGGAAACACCCCTGATTCCTGCACAGTGTGGCCATCCTGTCTGACACAGGCTAGAAAAACACAGCAACATGGTCCCCTAACCAGCTGACATGCTCACCTGACTCTGTGTGTGTGTGTGTGTGTGTGTGTGTGTGTGTGTGTGTGTGTGTGTGTGTGTGCGTGAAAACTGCTCTTTTTTTCACAGTGGCAGATGCTGTTTATGACCTTGAGGGTAGAAGTACCACGACTACATAGACAATCAAGGGAATTTTTGTGATTTCTTTCCTTAAACACGAAGTGATCATGTGAACAGACATTTCAGTCACGTGCATATGTTTCAGCAGTAAAATGTAGCTTGTGCTTAGGTCTGAGGGGAGAGGGAGAGGTCAGATTTCAAATGGCTGACGGCACATCTCTTATTCATGCCTGGTCAGAACTGAGATTCTGAGTACTCTTTAGCCTGACTTCCATGTTAACCATCGGACTTATTACACTAGAAGTCAAGAGAAATGATCAAATGACCAGTTTTCACATGAAAACTTACAAATGCTTTCTTTCAAACGTGCTGTATTTCACTTATATCTTAAAAGTACTAAAAAGAGCTTGTATCACAGGAAACACATATGCATTCAAGATCAAAGAATACCATCATTTCAGAGGTTGTTTCTTTTTTTTTTTTGGTCATGTAGACTATAGCACGGTGGCATCCTTGGCAACACATTTTTTAAAGCACACCTGGTTCAAAGCCATTTTCTCTTTGTTTTAATCCAACAGGAAGAAGATAGCAAGACAGGGCCTGTGGCTATTTGTGATTACAGGCAGATATAACGCTTTTGATAAATAACACCACTTTTATTTTAAAGGATGTTGTATTTATCGTTCTTCCTTCTTCTTGTGTGGTTACTTTAATGTATACTTAAACTGTGGCTCCCCACCCTTAGTACATTTTTTCTGACAACTGTGATTTATAAATGAAAGATAATAGATAAAATCAGATATGATCCAACCTGATCATTTAAAATTGATTTCTTTTTGCTGACACTGTTTTCTAATACAAACCAGAAAAGGTGGGATGTTTTCAAAATTTGCAATAAAAAGCCAATGAAATTTCAGTTCACGTGAACCTTTATTCAGCTGATAAAAGCACAAACAAAATAATTTTGAGTTTAATGACGTTACACAAATTTAGAATTTGATAGCAGCAACACACTCAATAAAAGCTGGGACACAGGTAGGTTTACTATTGTGTTACATCACCTTTCGTTTTAATAACGTTTTAATCATTTTAGAACGATGAATATTAGTTGTTATAGTTCTACATTTGAAAATCTTGTCCATTCTTGCTTGATCCAACGCTTCAGCTGCTCAACAGTCCATGGTAAATTGTCTGATTCTCCCCTCCATGATGCACCATACACTTTCAACAGGATTTAGATCTGGACAGGCCAGTCAAGCACACACATACACTGTGCTTGTAAAGCTGCACTGTTGTAGCTCATGCAGAATTTGGTCTACTGAAATAAGCATGGATATCCCGAGAGGACACATGGCTTTGATGAAAGAATATATCTCTCTAAAATCCTAATATAAGCCTCAGAGTCAGTTTATCTTCATGCACAGGTACCTTTCACTGATAACAATCTGGATGGTTGTTTTCAGCTTTGGCACAGAGAACACAATGCCTGTTTGTTTTTTTGTTTGCTTGCTTTTTTGAAAAACAAGCTGAAATAGGGACTCATCTGACCACAGCACAAGGTTTTACAGTGTTTCCGTCCATCTGAGATAGAAGTGAGTTTTTGCATAGAGTTGATGTATGGCTTCCTCCTTGGGTAATACAGTTTGAAGTTGCATTTCTGGAAGCAGCAACAGAATGCTACTTCAAACTGTATTACCCAATGAGCAACTATCAAAGGCTCAGTCTTTGTGAGCAAGCATAAGCCTTTGATAGTTGCTCATTTTATACCCAGTCATGATAGCTGACCTGCTCCCATTAGCCTGCTGAACTTGCGTAAGTTTGCGAAATGCAACCATGTTAAGCCCCTGTCACACCTTGACCATTTAACAAGCGTATGCTGACGTAGGAAAAAATCTGCAAACACACTGGCAAACGTCAATTAAGTTCTAGGGAAGTTTTATATTAGTTAAGAGCACGCTGAAGTACGTCAGTATACGTGGTAGTACGGCAAGGTCGAGGGTAAATTTTGAGCATGCAGAAATTTTTGACGTTTGCCAGTCTATGGCTCATATGTGCCACAAACGAGGACAATATGTTGCAGGTACTTACGGAGACTCACTTTACTCATATGTAAAAACATGTGGAGATGATGTCTAGCGTACCCAAAACGTATTAATAACCTATGAGTAGCATGTTTTTAACATATGTGTAACATATATCAAACTTACCTCCAATGGATATTGACGTTTGTAGATGTATTTGACGTGTTCCAGTCTTACTGAACGTGTTTCTAACATACAACTACCCTATAATGGCATATGTGCTGCATTTAAGGGAAGTGGTATAAATGGGCTTCAAGTCATTAATATGCTAGCATTCATAGGTATTATGGTCTATCCATGTTAGCAATACGCTATGTATACATCCAGTTAACATCACTATTCTGCGTATGCCAGTGTTTTAGAGGAATTTGGATGCGCTGGCGTAAGCTTAATAAATTGTCATGGTGTGACAGGGCCTTTAGTCAGTAAAACTATTGAAAATCTTTTTTTGTTTATTTTTTGGCATTTTTCTCATTTAAAGGTTCATGTGAATTAACATGGGACAGATTTTTGTTTTTATTGCATTTTGGAAAATAACCCAACTTTTCTGAAGTGGAGTTTGCATATAAATTGCATAGGAGTGTCTTGTTTTTATCAGCGCATAAAATGAATGTGCCTGCAATGCTGATACTCATTGCTCAGTTTTAGGTCAGCAAAAGTATGAAAAAACAGTCAAATTTACATCTAAGAAGACTTTAATTAAGTAAACCTAAAACATTGGTCTTATATATTAACAATGTGGAAACATTTGAATATAGCATACTTTAATAAAAACAAGAAAATTGAGCTATATACATTTCTCTTTCTCTGTCTGAGGCCAGTCAAGACCTGTCCTTTCCAGCTCAGTGTCTTTATCTGTTCTCAACCCCCCCCCCCCACCCCCAAAAAAAGGCCTTCACTCTCTCCTCCCCTCTGGGTTACTCTGGTCACTAAAACAGAGGAGTCCTAAAATGAGCCTTTAAAAATTGTTATATTAATCAAAGTATACTTAAAATTGGTGACTGACTATATGCAAAATATCAAAGAGATTCTTACTGAATTCTGATTACAGTGCCATGAGTCTCTGTTTAACATTGTCTTAGATACTTCACACATTTGACTCATTGATCTTTTGTCTAAGTCTTCTGCTGCTTCCTGCACTTTGAATGCATTCTTACACATACTTTCATACATGCTTTTTCCACTCAATATGCTTAGTTGTCATGGTCAGTGAACTATGGTCTGAATAACAGCAAACAGCAATATGCTGTTCACACCATAGTTTCCTAAATTAAAAAAGATGTCAGATATCTCATGTACTTTATAGCAGAAAACAGAAAACAAAAACATCTGACAAAAATCCTCCTTTTTCTGCACAAAACAAGCTGCAGTCTGAACTGAAGTTAGAAGTTAATGGTGTGCTGTTCAACCATTAGTTATGACTTCTTACCCAGCTATCTGTTTTTGTTTAGTTTTTCTTTGTCCTTCTCCCTGCTGTATTGTATTGTGAGTGTTTGTGCAATGGAAATTTTTGCATTGAGCAGTGAAAGTGTACATTTCAAAAGCTTTATTTAAGTACAAGAAAAGCAAAAAAAAAAAAAACAGGCATGTCCTCTTTTCTACCTCTGCTTCTTCCAAATTCAGCAGTGGACACGTGGAAGAATTTTCAGGTCATCGTTAAGTTTTTTGGGTTCAGCTGGAAAAAAAAAAAGAAAGTCAAAAAGCAGGACTTGAGAGGAGGAAAAGAAAAGAAATTCAGACTCCGCCTCAACATTATGACTGGATGCAGGAGATCATCTGGTCAACAAACTGAAGTGGGTGAAGAGCGGTAGTGTGGACACACCCTGAAGCTGCGCAATATGTGTTTATGTTAAAGAAAAGAAGAAACTCAGTGGGATACTAAAGAATAAATGATGGTAAAGAAAGTAAAAGACATGTTTTGTGACTCACCGAGTGAGTTTATTTTCATATAATGACATGAAAATATACCTAAATAAAACTACTTTAATGACATCAAGCGTCCACGTAGTGTTGTGGTTTACACATTCGCCTTGTAAGTGAAAGGCCCCTGGTTCAATTCCAGGTTGGCACACAAGCACCTCTCACCATGGAGGGTTGCATCAGGAAAGGCATCCGGTGTAAAATCTCTGCCAAATTACCAATGCGGATTAGTTTGCTGTGGCAACCCCTTGGGGAGAATACAAGGGAGCAGCCAAAAGTACATTAATCAATATAATGACATGAAAAATTATGTATATTTATCAGAAAACAATCGTAATCAGTGTGTTATATGTGTGAGAGAGAGAGGAGAGAGAAACAAGCCCATACCTGTCCCACTGCCCTGTGTAAATCCTGGAATGAGTAGGACTTAATGAGCTGGGACCACTTCGCTGTTTTACCAGATGGCCTCATCCAATAATCCTCACTGTCATTTTAAAACCAGAGCTTGGTCTTTCAAGGTACAAGATGCAAAATAATCAAAGTAATTAAACACATGCCTCACCTGCATTAATCTCTCAGAATTTATATAAACTATACGGACACCCTATTCTAAAGACATAGGAATTACTATGGAGTTGGTCCCCCATTTGCATCTATAACACCTTCCACCCTTTTGGCAGCATTTTCTACAAGATTTTGGAGTGTGTCTGTGGCAGTTTTTGCACATTCATCCAGAAGAGCATTTGTGAGGTCAGACACTGCTGTTGGACAAGAGGGCCTGGATCAAAATCTCTGTTCTAGTTCCAAAGGTGTTTGATGGTTTTGAGGTCAGGTCTCTGTGAGGGCCAGTCAAGTTCTTCCACACCAAACTCATCCAACCATTCCTTTATGGACCTTGCTTTGTGTGCTGGGGCACAGTCATGCTAAAATGCATGTCCAAAATGCACTGGTAAAATGAAGCATTGAAATCTCCCTTCACTAAGGGGCCCAGGCCAACCCCAGAAACACAACCTAAAACCATCATCCCTCTTCCTTCAAATTTTACAGTTTGCACAGTAAAGTCTAACATGTTCCTTTGTCATTCGCTACATGCCAACTCGTCCATCAGAGTGTCAGATAGAATAGCATGATTTGTCATTCCAGAGAACACGTTTCCACTTGCATGCGTTACACCCCTCCATCTGGTGCTTGGCCTTATGTTTGGTGCTTGATGTGAAGCTCCCTCAACCTTGGAAACCCATACCATGACGCTTCTGGTGCACGGTTTTTGTGCTGATACTAATACCAGAGGAGGCTTAGAACTCTGCAGTTACCGAGTCAGCAGAGCACTGGTGACTTTTACGCACTTTTACACACTACACACCTCAGCACATGGCGACACTTCGTGGTTGAATTGCTGTGGTTCCTAAATGCTTCAACTGTGAAATGATAAATACAGTTGATCGTGGAATGTCTCAAAGGGAAGAAATTTTGAAAAATGACTTGTTGCAACGGTGGCATCCTATTACAGTACTACACTCAAATTAAGTTAGAGAAACACCCAATCTACCTGTGGCAATGGGATTGAATGAAATACCTGAATTCAATGATTAAGAGGCATGGTATAATAGTTTTGTAGATATAGCACATTAGTTTACACTTTGGAGACTGAAAGTCAAAAATGTCAACTGACCTGTGCAGAAAAGATTTATTATTAAAATTTCTGGTAGACTGACACCAAGGAAACACTAATTCATTTAAAAAAAAGAACTCCACTGTTGGGCATAGTCTTTGTTTAGAAAGCTATTGGTCCACCTAAGTTGCTTCTCAAGTTTCAACACCAAAGTAGAACTTATGTATCATTTCCTAATTTTTGATAAATTATCAGTTCAGAGACATACTAAAGAAATATCAGGTCATGGGAAAATAAATCCTGGAGTTATTATTCTTCATCTCAGTTAAAGAAAATAGTCATACTTTTCTTAGTAAGATACCAAATAAGAAATCACGCTTTTAAATAGGTCACCATTTTTGGAAATTATCCTTGTATCCTCCTTGACAACTGTTAGATAACAATATTGATACCACTCTCCTTTCTGTTTGCAGCCATCACCTGACTAGCTTAGCCGAGCATAATATCTTGAGACAGGAAGAACAGCCTGTATGGCTTTGTCATGGGGTAACAAAAACAATTCAACACATTTCTTCTGGTCCAAATTAAACTCCCATGTTTTTTACACTTAAGTTCTTGAAGGAACAACATATATAAATAAATAGGTTTCCATTATTTCTCCTAAACTGTCCACTGAAATGGTTTAAAGTGAGTGAAAGGAATAAAGAAAACTGCAGTCCAGCACAAAAACACTGAATTCTCAAAGGGGAAGAAGGTTCTGATATCATCTCCTGTGTCTTATTTCATTTGTCTGTGTTTGTCTTTGTGGACTAAGACAATGAAAAAGAAAAAATGAGAAAGACAAGCAACAAATAGGAGATAGGGAATATGTTTTTAAAAAGAAAACCAGCAAAATTAGTTGAGGAACGGGGGAAAATTAAAGTGAAAAGTGAGGATGAAGCAGGGAAAAGTTGTGAGGAGGAAAGCAGAGGCTGTAGATTTTAACCAGATGCAGAACTCAGTGGACGTCAGCCAACAGGCATGTACTAATGCTTTAGCTATGTCAGCGGCTGCCTGCTCTACCCTTAAACCTCCTCCCCTTCCTTTACTCCCTCTCTCTGCTTTTGTTAATCTCTCTCTCTCTCTCTCTCTCTCTCTCTCTGTTACCCATATTCTCTCAATCTCTCAGGCCCTGTGTTATCCCTTCTCTTTCCCCTCCTCTTTATCATACCAGCAGCAGCCAATGAGTCACACTGTATAAACTGATGTCTGACAAAGATGTGAGATGGGCTGCATTTGTGATAAATACTAGTCATGAATTTTGTGTCCTCGTGGTAATAAATAGGATTGCAAATTTAAAGGATGGTGGCTCTGAGAGGCAACAACTAGGTTGATATAATCCGAGCCGCAGTCTATAACTTTTGTCTAATAGTGAGTTTGAATAGACTCACAGGCTGCAATTTGCTATGATGGTGATTTTCCATTGAGCACTCAAGAAACGGGAGAAAGAGAGACATGCGGAGCGGGAGCCAGCCAGTGAGAAAACCAGAGAAAATGGGAGGGACCAGACAAAAGAAACTGGAAAAAAAACATCTGTAATTCTCAAATGGAATTTCTTCCATCATCAGCCAAACCTTCAAATGTAACCAACAGAGAAGGTCAACACGCATACACACACATGCTACATCTAATGGCCTACATACGCAGTCAACACTTTAAATGCTTAAATAAGGAAGATGTCCCAAAACAAAACTACACAAGCTGCTTCTGAAGATGCTTGTATTTCAATGTGGATTGGAAAGTTTGAAAAAAGTCACTACTCTGCAGTTAAAAATTAGTAGAGGTTATAACTGTATGTGTAAATGTTAATGACTTAAACAGAACATGTTTCAAAATGTTTTCATCCTAATCCCACCTTTCTTATTTAACATAAGCTAATATCCAACATCTCATGGGACTTCTGCCAATAACTGGGTGTAGATGAGGACATAATGCAGCTCTAAACAGACTTTAAGAGGTTCACCTCACCAGTCTATGATGTCGTCATTAGGCCAGTCAAAATGGCCAGGCCAGCAGGGGGTGCGGACTTTACTAATGACTGTAATGTGGGAAAGACATCCCCTACCACTTTAAGACTCACATGCCTGCCATACAGCTCCATAAGGATGTAATGTGTTCAAGGTGTTGGTGGGAATGTATGCAGGGAACATACACACAAACATGAACTCCGTGCCACATGCATGTCTTGTTACACAAACGAACGGAGGCCTGTAAATAAGAGCTAACAGATTCAACACACACACAAATTCTTTTGGATAAGTATAAATACACCACCAAACAGTAGCTCATATTAAACCACATTTTTATTTAACACAAAATAGCTGTCCTACAAACCCATCCAGAAAAGTTGGGATATTTTCCAAAATGCAATGAAAGCTAAACTTTGTTATACTAATTAACACAAACCTTCATTTAACTGGCAAAAGTACAAAGAAAAGATTTTTAGTAGTCTACTGACCAAGTTCAGTCTATTTTATGAACATAAGCAAATTTAGAATTTGGTGGTTGCAACACATTCAACAAGAGTTGCAACAGAGTTAAAATATCACTGTAAAGTGCACAGAATATTCAAATAATACAGGTTTTAAAAGCTCCGCTTTAAGCAGGGTACTTCAGACTAGGTGAGGTATCATGAGTGGGTATAAAAGTAGCATCCATCAAAGGCTCCGTCTCAGCAAAGATAGGTCATCGCTCAACAGTTTGCACCAAAATTTACAAGAGAATTGTTGGTCAGGTCAAAAGGAACATTTCTCAAAACTAGACAGCAGATAATTCAGGTTTTTCAACACCTACAGCGTGTAATACTGTGAAAATATTCAGAAAACTCTGAGACATCTCCTCATCATGTAAAGGGCAAAGTCTAAAACTAATTCTGAGTGCTCGTGATATTTGACCCCGTAGGCAACATTGCCTAAGATGCTGTCATGCTACTGTGACAAAAATAGCCATCTGGGCTCAAGAGTACTTCAAAAATCATTTAACACATTCCATTGCTACATCCAGAAATGCAACTTGAAACTGCATGACACAAAGATGAACCCAAATATCAACTTTATGCAGAAACATAGTCAAGTTCTCTGGGACCAAAAGACAGTGGAACTGTGTGTTGTGGTCAGATGAGTCCGCATTTCAGCTTGTTTTCTGTAAAAATTGGACATCGAGTTCTCTGTTCCAAAGTTAAAAAACAAACACCCAGATTGTTATCAGCGAAAGATACACAGTCAGCATCTGTGATGGTATAGGGGTGCATCATTGCCCATGGCATAATGGGCATTGGCATAAGCACTGATGCCAATGCTCATTTCAGCAGGGCAGTGCCAGACCAAATTTTGCATGGGTTACAACAGCATGGTGTGCTTGACTGGCCTGCTGGCAGTTCAGATCTATTTCCTACTGAAAATGTATGATGCATCATAAAGAGACAGTGGCCACAGACTGTTGAGCAGCTGAGGTGTTCTATGAAAAAAAAATGGACAAAATTTCCCCTTGCAAAACTACAACAATTAGTGTTGTCAGTTTCAAAATGATTAAAAAGTGTTAATAAAAGGAAAGCCAGTGTAACACAATGGTAAACGTGCCGTTGTCCCAACTTTTCTTGACTGTGTTGCAGCCATAAAATTCTAAATTTGAGCATATTTACAAAATACAAAATATAAAAAAGTTGGCGAGTAAAGCTACTGAAAATCTTTTCTTCATGTGAAACATATCACAGAATTTTTTTGTTTTTAATGACATTTTGGAAAATATCTCACCTTTTCTGGAAAAAGGGTCTGTATTGTAAAATGCAAAATGTAAATTTTCTTCATATGGTGTAAAAGGAGGATTTTTTTTCTCCACAGGAATACAAAGTAATGTATTCAGGGGCTAAACAGGAAGCATAAAACATTTCAAGCTGTGCTACAAGCTGTTGGGGTGCACTAACTGTGGTGCATTCACAAACATGGGGCAATTTACTTGCTAGCAAGTTAGATCTTATCCCATTTCTCCTGATGACTTAAGCTTAGCCAGAAATTGCAGTAAAAGGAAATTAGTAATCTAATGATGTCCTGTTTTTTGCTTTGCAGCATTTATGAGGCTACTTATAAAGCTATAATAAAAAGGCTTAATATTACTGATACCACTTTATTTTCATGTCAACCTGTCTTGTTCAGCAGTGTTGTGCCCAAACCACAAACCAGCATGAAGCCAGGTTGTCTGCAAGGACTGTAATAAACATGCTGGGTGAGCCACTAACTTCTAAACAAACTACCTGTACTTATAGACACTCAGCAGTAACTCACCTGGGGTTTTCCTGCAGCAAACCACATTTTCACCAATTAGTGAACTGGCACTTCTCATTATGTAGTTCTATTAGCCCAAATCCAGTTATAATTCGATTGTCCCCTAAGAACACAGTTAAAATAGAAGAACTGGGCCAAATACATTTGCAGTACAATACTGTTTTGTTGATTTTATATTAGACACACATGCTTATTTGTATTATTTTTATTGCATGTATTAGTATATCGTCATTCAATTTTCACATGAGAAAGCTGCACAGAGACACAGTCATCTAGTGCAAGTATCAGCATTCCTCTCAGATTCTTTTCTCAGATTTAAGAGCCTCACAGTGAGAAGAAGAAGAAGAAGAAGAAGACAGTGAGTATAGCACAAACTTAGGTTTGTCAATAAAACAGCAGGGGCTCTTTAACATATATTGTGAGGCTAGTTCTTGTAACATTTTTGTGAGATGCAGTCAGGTTTAACTTGCTCTGGTGTGGAGGAACTGAGGCATCAAAATGAAGTTATTACCCCAAAACAGATTAAGACTAAACCTAAATGCAATCCAAACCTTCATTTTCTTAGCTCTGAAATAAAGCAGAGGGAATCCATATCAAGCACAAACAGCAAAGCCTGAAAACCCTATCTCTAAACTGTATCAGAGGACACAGCAAACTGTTCCTTGCACTAACTTGAGTTTTTCTTTTTTTCCCCTTTTGTTTGGCTCTGCGTGGTGTTTTCTCTGGACAGCACACCCTAACATTTGGACTGTGATCCACAATCATGGATATAGACAAGCTGCGCTACAGGAAGAGAAAAAAAGACAGCAAGAATAAGACAGTGGGATAGAGACAGGAGGAGGAGGAGGAGGAGAAGTGATGATGTGGAGCTTGAGAAACTAGAGTATAGTTAGTGAGGAGGATTTCTACATTTTTAGAAGGGAGAAGAAAAAGGGATGGGCATGCTGCTGTGCGCATGTGTGGGTTAAGTTGCATGGATAATCATAAAAACAGAGACAAACTTAACATTCTAAATTAACTCTAAAGTTTTCTGATACCAAATGACATTTATAAATTAACTGAATTAGTTTTGTTGACAGAAAATTTGATAAAAAGTTAGCAATTATTTTCAGTTAAAGCATGTTTGACAAGTTCAAATTCATCACAGCATTTATCATTAAATTAAGAGCTTAGACAACTGAAAAACAAGTCTAAATTAAATTAATCATCCGTAAACTCCCTATTGTCTTTCATGGATGGCTTTATATTACTCTCCATTATCTCATCTGCAGGCGTCTGCCATCTGCTCCTTGCAGAACACGGGTTTTCATGTTGAGCCTCTACATGTTATGACCAATAGTAGGACTGGAGAAAATACCACTTCCTGCAAAGTCTCCATAAACTGCATTTTAAAGCTGATTTCTTACTTTCCATAACTGTTAACTATGTCAACTAACCAAATAAACAATCTATTAGTAAGTACTATTATCACTCATAATTCATAACTAGAATCGCACCAAAGTCAAAACTGTTAAGTATATTTAAGTTTATAAACTGGTACAAGGAGAGCAAAGGTAAAGTCAAAAGGGAAAAAAGAAGTTTTTAGCAGAAATAAATTGAACTGTTTTCTATGTGAGTCTCTCATTATTGTGGTGGAATTTTGGTCCATTTTTTTTTAACATCGCTTCAGTTCATTGAGATTTGGAGGCATATATTTAGGCTCAGCTGTCTTAATGTCACACTACAGTACTTTAATCAGGTTGAGGTCTGGGCTTGAACTGGGCCATTGCAACAACTTGATTATTTTCTTTTTCAGCCATTCTCTTGTAGATTTGCTGCTTTGCTTGAGATCATTATCCTATTGCATGATGGCTGAGCTTTAGCTGTCAGACATACGGCCTCACATTGGTCTCTAGAATACTTACATATATAGAGTTGTTCATGGTCGACTCAGTGACAAACTCATATCTTCTCCCCCTCCACCATTGTGCTTGAAGTGTTTGTACTGATCTTCTGTGTTTGGTTTTCACTAAAATGTGGTGTTGTGCATCAATGGCCAAA
>VUQH01025653.1:25932-37797 GCA_015106775.1 Etroplus canarensis
AGTCTCCTATTTGTTTCAAACGTCTAGTAGTTTGCTCAGAAGCAGCTTTGCCAACCTAAGCTATACTGTCATGGTCTCTTTAGTTTTTTTCTGATTGTACTGTTATGAATTTTAACATTAAATAGTCTGACTCAGGCCTGTAGAATCTGAGATGTAACTCTTGGGGGGGGGGGGGTTTGCAAATTTTTCATTGTGCAGTCTGACTTTGAGGAAAATTTGCTGGGACATCCACTCCTGGGAATATTGTAGCACACAGCTAAATGTTCCAGACGAACAAACTGCCAAATGCTTTTTTACAAAATTAGGTGGCTTTGTCCACCAAAAACACGCAGTGATATTTAGAATGGCTTTTAACACTTGCAGGTTTTCCTTTTGCTCAGGAGTCTCCCACCCTCAGCTGAAGCACTCTTCTAAAGTGGCCCTCCTCCTTCTGGCCTGCTGCGTGGAAAAAATGACACAGCAGCAGACTCAAATGCCCGAGTTAAAGTCAGTCTCAGAAAGAGTGATCAAACTGAGACGAAGCAGATCTCTGGACCTGATTTTCTTTTTCAGGATTTATTCAGAAAACATGCCGCAGTACATAAAAGTTTAGATAGAGCATTGGCTACATGCTGTATAGTTGCAAACAACAACATATGGAACATGTTCAACCATGGAGCTTGATGCACTGTAGGGGTGGTGTTCACCCCCCCAACTTCACGCATACCCACACTCAGGCTGTCTTTTCTCTTTGACCCAAAGTCATCAGTGTTGAGTTTTTAATTAACAAGTGCCCACCAGAATCCTCAGGTTTTCCTGTACCTTATTATTTCATACCCACTGACTCATTTTGGAATGTTAGGAATACCAATCAAACCTCATAAAAACTTTAAGAAAGATATCAAAGATGGTTATAAATAAAGCTTAAATTCTCACACTGCTGGATCTTACTCATCGATCAAAGAAACAATTTAAAACTAACCCATACAGTAGTTATTTGTGCTTCACATATCTTCTTAAGTCACCACTTTTTCTTTTTCAGTCAGAAAGAACTTTCACCTGTGACTTGTGTTTCTTTTTGTCCTTAGGCCACATCAATTTACCACAAGCTGGGGAAGTTAAAAAGGCCGACTGCTCTCAGCAAGCATCCACCAGGTGTTTTTGTGGCAGGTGGAGGTTTGATTGGGAACAGGTGGCAGACAGTTCAAGCAGTTATTTAAGACAATAACCCAGCAAGGCAGGGTGCTGGTGTAGTGGCTACCTACCTGTAAACACACCAGATTTTTATGTGACTCACTTTATTCCATCATATTAAAGGCTGCAAGACAAGAACATAAAAATATGATAGACAAAATACAGTGAGCTGGTCATAATCTAGTATTACATGCTTCATATTTTCTCTTCATTTCAAAACCCCAGGCTTTGAAGATGAAGCAAAACATGCAGATATTGTTCTGAAACAGGGACAAGACAATCTCAAGCCAGTGCCAGTGTACAGCCTTTTTTGTTTAGTTTTCATCTGCAAATGATGCATCCTTACATACAGTCATGAAAAGATTTTTTTACAGGATTCTGTGGTCCTGTGTAAAACTAAGTACACTCTAAGATTCAGTAGCAGGTAGAACCACCTTTAGCAGCCATAACTTGAAGTAACCCCAGGCAGATTTAACATATCACAGGTTTTTGTTTTTATTGCATTTTGGAAAATATTCCAACTTTTCTGGGAATAAAGTTTATATGAATACAAAATTTTCCATAATACGGTATCATGTTGTAGTAATCTGATGAAAGCTGATTTGAAATAAATAGACTCAAGGGTTAACACAGTGGTACAGTGGGTAGAATTGAAACCTCATAGCAAGGAGGCCCTGTGGTTCAAATCCCCCCTGGCTGGCATGAAGCCTGTATGTACATGGGCTCCCTCTGACTTTATCAGTCCCTCACATTGCTGTGAAGAAATCTTGGCCCACTCTTCTTTACAGTGTGGCTTCCTTTCATTGAGGTTTGCAGGCATTCATTTATACAAAACTCTGTTAAGGTCCTACCACAGTATTTCACACAATTTTAACCAAGCTTTAGCTGTTGGACAGATGGCCTCACATTTGACTCTCAAATACTTTGATACACAGATGAGTTCTTGGCCAGTTCAATTACTACAAGGTGCCCTACAAGTAGCACTTGGCTGCTACTCACCTCCTTAAATCCTATGGAAGCAGTAAGAGTGTATTTAGTTTTTCATGGGACTGCATAGTGTTGTGAAAACTTTTTTCACATGACTGTACCTTTTATTTCCAAGATCATGGTGACCAATAACCCAAATCAGTCTTACAGGCTTACAGCCAATAAATTAATCTCAATGACTGCTCCATCTGCTGAATAAGGATGTCTTACACCACCAGAAGCAACTGAAAAGTCAGTAAAAGACCTCTGGACTGTAATGCTTTATGATCAGGAATATGTCAAGAACACTTACGCTGTCAAATATATTAAAGTAAAACATAAACTTAGGTTTTGATACCTAAATCTTTCTGGTTTTCAGTTGTAGTTGGTTTTCAGGTGTTTGTGGTCCGTTTATAGGCTGAATAATATTAACCAATTTTTTTGCAAAGGCTTTGGCTGCACTCAGGGAAGTGGTCTGGGTGAAGAGAAAAAGAGGAATGCATTAGACAATATGTCATCTCAGTACCACAGGCATTCATCTCACAATGATTTCCCCTCTTTAATAACTTTTTTTATTTAACTTAATTTATAGGATAGATAGATAGATAGATAGATAGATAGATAGATAGATAGATAGATAGATAGATAGATAGATAGATAGATAGTCCATGGTTGCACCTAAAGCATGGAAACGCTGCCCACTGAGTACAAATTAGGGGTATAGTTAGTATGTCCTATTTTTAATGTATAATTGATTGTTTTTATTCTAATGCATAGAACTGCAACTGCTAATTAGGCAACACTTTTCACCTGTATGAAAAGCCTTTTCTAAGCTTACAAGATCCAACTGTTCTGCAGATGCTTTTCCTCCTTCCCATCTGTGAAATCATTCTAGTGTGGAGGAGGTCTGGAGGAGTCATTTTACTTCCTTGTTGTCACAGTGACTGCAGCAGTCGTAAAGTCAGCCCAGGCACTGAGGTTCCCCTTGACAAAACTCACAGGTTGTGTGAACAAATCAAGAAGTAAAATGCTAATTTTTTTTTCTTACATGTACAAGACCATCACTAAAACCAATTTTTAATTGGGGTCACACCTTAGCACCTGTCTGCATCTGCAGACTTTCAGGTTTTCACTTTCCAGTTTCCTTTGAGAATGAAATGCCAGCTGCAATTATTAAAAAGCTGACGGTATCACGTCCATTTGAAACAGAGGATGCAGTGAAATGTGCAGATTTAAAAAGAGGTTAACACATGACAAAAGAACAAATATAAGAAATAATTGTGAAAAGAGATGTTGGAATTCCCTCAGATAGCTCTTACGCCTTCACAGGATATGGTTGGTTTGAGGTCATGCATGAGGGAGCAGGCTTATGTGGGCCTTCAAGTAGTCGTGAATGGGGTTTTTCTCCCCCCAACTTTGACCTCAGGTCTACAACTTGTTTGCCATCCATCATTCTCACTGCAAGAACCCCATTTCCTTTGTGTGTTGGTATCTTAAAGAAGACAGAAAGGAAGAAGAGAGGTGATGAAGAAAAGCTAAAAAAAACTGTGGCTTTTTAAACAAAATCAGAAAAAAGAGCTATTTAGATGCAGCTGAAATCATGGAAGCAGTATTATTGTGGCATGCGGACCAGAGAGGAAACAACACTTTCCACACTGGAAAAAAGAACTGCAAAGATTCCTTCCTCAAGTAAGCCCAGCCAGTAGACATCCATCACACTAAAATAAAAGTGCAGGAACCAGAGCAATCTGAAAGAGGTGGAGCTAATGCAGGGAGCTGATGGGAGGAGCTCATGATCTGAGGACTCAGATTTCTACCGGTGTTAATAGTTGGTGTTTACGGTTTTAATTCATATCCTGTTATTTTTTTTTTTCTTTGAATGTATAAAGTTGTCATTGGCTGCATACAACACTTTGCAATCTTTGTTTTGCGTGCATATAAATGCAGTGTTGGTTTTATGGGATACCCTGCAGTAATCAAGATTCTGTGTTTTGTCTTTTCCCATTGAGTTTCATTTTCAAGCCTGTTTTCTGCCGCTGATGGTTACGCATCAAGCTCATTGTCTCTCTTTTCTCTATGTGTCATCCTGGGCTCCGAGTGCATTTTCCCAGATGTGTAATGATATACGGCTGTGTTGAACTTGCTCCTAACCAGCCAGAGAGAGAGAGAGAGAGAGAGAGAAACTCCAGACAGCTGAACTCACTTAGATGTGTTCCTCATGTGTGCTGTAATATGGAAAAGATTTCAGCTCTCTCCCTACTGCTCACCATAACTGAGCTCAGCTTAACCCTTCAGCAGCCAGCACACGCCAGCTTCACTGAACAGGATTAAGTTCTGCTTAGTGGAGAAAATCCATGCTGTGTGTTCACTCTTTGACTCTTTGTTACATGTAACTACAAAAAAACAATACACAAGTACAGTTGACCATTTGATTCCAGAGCATTAATTTTACATAACACATATCTGCAAATGATACAAAGAAGCCAAAAATACAATGTAACTACATATGCAGGCTTATATGCTTGCTCACCAATGGACTCTGAGAGAGCAACGTTCTGTGTTATGTAGGTTTAGACAGCAAAAATTCAATTTACTCTTTATTTATCTGCTCTTGAGATCAAGAATCTCTTTTGCAATTGTGTTCTGAGATGACAATGGCAGAATTGTCCTAGCATGTTTTTCAACAGCAGGAGAAACCAAAGTCCCACGAGAAAACCTGCACAACCACAGGGAGAACATGCTGACTCCACACAGTATTGAATAAATTGCAATACTAATGTATACACAGTTTAATCTAACATCTCCAACGGTCAGAGCTGTCATTTATTTAGCATGTTCACAGTCATGCTTACATTATCTATCCAGCAAGCCAAGACATTTCACAAATAGTGGATTGACTAATCAGCTAATATTACCTTCCAGAAGTCAAAAAAATTGAACAATGTGTATCTTTGTCTTTGACAAAACAAAAATTAGATAATAACCTCAAAATAATAATAAACATGATATAGTGGGAACTGTAAATAATCCAGCTCTACAAGCTATCTGGCTGACACCCTGACATAGTTTCAGGAAAAAAAAATGGGTGGCCAAATCGACAATCTATGAAGGTTTCAAATGAAAGAATGCACTGGCTAGCTCAGCTAACCAAAAGCGCTGGAAGACCACAGGAGACAACTACAGTGGATGATCACAGAATTCTGTCCTTAGTTAAGGAAATCCAGATCACAGCATCTTGCCAAGTCACAGACACTCTCAAGGAGGTAGGTGTATCATTTTCAAAGTCTACAATTAAGAGACACCTTCATAATTGCAAATACAGGGGTTTGGAAGAAGGTGCAAACTACTGGTTGTGCTCAACAAGAAGGCCAGATTAGATTTTGCCAGAAAACATCTATAAGATCCTGCCCAGTTCTGGGAAAAATCTTTGGAAAGATAAAACTAAGATGAACTTGTACCAGAATGTTTGGAAGAGAAAAGTATGGAGAAGGAAAGGAACAGGTCTGAAGCTTACCACATCAATGGTAATCAATGGTCAAGTCACTGACACGGTTGGCTATGTGGAGTGTGGAGGAAAGTGGATTCAAATGCAGAACTCAGGAGGCAGACAGGGTAAAGTCTTTATTTTGGCTAACAGTTCTTATGAAATACAAATCAGAGAATGTCCAGTAATCACAGGAAACAAAAACTGGAGAAACACTCAAAGTACTAAACTAGGAAACACACACACAACAAGCAGAGGAACAACACAATAAAGAACAAGAGAGTGACATATACACAGACTAATGGGGAAGTAGTAACAGGTAGGAAATAGGCAATAACAGACAGGAAGCAAAAGTAAAGAAGACACCAAGGAAAAATAACTATAGAAGTAAAAAAATGCAATACCCAAAGAACCAAATTCATCCCAAAAACAAAGCAACAATCAAAAACTAGAGCAAGATGACCTAAAAGCACATAGTGAAAATAGCCAAAGTCCATAACTGCAAAAACAGCACAAAAAGCCATGGACCATGACAGTCAGTCACATTATCTCAACCCAACAGTGCAACTTTTCAGCAACCGAAGACAGAACTCACAAGCAAGCAGCAACTTGCAATAAAGGCCTGAGAGCATCTCAAGGAAGGACACCATATTTAGTGATGTCTTTGGGTTCCAAACTTCAAACAGTCCTTGACTGCAAAGGGATTTTTAACTGAGTATTTTTTATTTTTTTAAAAATCCTTATATTTAAAATTATGTAAATTTGTCCCATTACTTTTGAGCCCTTGAAAATGGGGGGCCATTTATAAAAATGGCTCTAATTCCTAAACACTTTTTCAGTTTGTCAAATCTTTGAGTTAATGCTGAAAGTCTGCCCTCCAATGACATTTTAACGGTTTAATTTAAAATTCACCATGGTGATGTTATATCCAACTCAAAAAAGGTGTCACTGTGATGTATTGTTCATATTATAATAAGTGGTTTTGTATCATAGTAGGCTATCTAATGCTCTCATACAGAAACAAAAACATTTTTTATTATTAATAAACAGTAAAAAATAAACTTAATCCCATATTTATTTAAATGTTCAAAGGAAAAACTAAATATACTGATACTCTTATATGAGTTGGACTTTTTTTCCTCTCTCAAACCACGGCCCAGCTCTATCTAGCAATTAACTGCCTGCCATGGACTCTGGTGACATTGTGTGGGGATATTTCTGTCACGTTTATTATGCGTTTGCTGACCAGACTGTGAGTCATGTGGACATACAGGCAAATCTAACCATGTGTTAGTCCCAGCCAAGGGAGGTGCCCTACTTTGATTTTCATCCTCTTGCCTTCTATTTTTTAAATGATTCTCACATTCCTTTTCATGTCTTCAGCTCTTTCTTTGACAGAAGGCTTTGAGGGGCAATTGTTTAGTCAGTTTAGTCAAAAATTTGTTTTATATTTTTGTTAAGTAAAAGAACCATTCCCTCTGATTCATCTTCTCCACCATCCTCACTTGTGTTTTCTGACACATATTTATACTCTCGCCCCTACCCAGCACCCCCTTCATACACCCAAACTGACAGCAGACCAGCTCTTTGATAACCCCGCCTCCTTGCAGCTAAAGCCTAAATGCTCAAAAAATATATTCCAGTGTCAACAGCCTGCAGATGTGGTAACCTGAGGGAGTGAAGTCAGACGGGGGAAGAGGCACAAAGACAGAGATGGCAGTGAAGGCAGGCAGGGGGTGGGGCGGGAGGAAGGAAAGGAAAAGACAGAGAAGAAAGGGAAGGAGTGATAAATATACAGAGACACATCACAAACTTGGCTGGGGTGTTATATAATTTAAAGCACTTAAAGTATACTGTATGAGTGCTCCTTAAAAATCCTGGCCTATCTGTGACTAGTTTCAATAAGTTCGTTCTTCTATTGGTTTTACAGAGTCATTCAGCACAGTTAATAACGCCAGTGGCCTCAGCATGCTGATATGTGCTCAGGCCTGTCGAGCCAACAGGAGAACTTAGAGACGCGTGCAAATGCCTGCAGCAAGTAGAACTGAACTGAATCTGGACTGTTTTTTGGGGTTTCTTGCTAGCTAACATGCCTGATTTTTGCAAGTTCTGTGACCTGTCATTGTCTTCAAGTGGTGCAGCTGCTTATTACATGATAAAACTGCCCAGAGTTGTTCATGTTGTTGTCTCTTCTTAAGACCTTTGTCAGGTGCAACCAAACTTTGTTAAAATCCAGAACTTTATCTCATCTCTTTAGCTTATGATGCCAGAGGTAAAGTTGCATTTAAAGGAAATGGAATTAATAATAAAGTACACATAACATGTAGAATGTTTCTACTTGATGATATGGTGCTGTCAGCAATAGTGATTTGGGTCTAAAATGGGGTGTTTTAATTGTTTTTATACACTGCTCAAAAAAATTAAAAGAACACTTTTTAATCAAAGTACAGCATCAAGTCAATTAGACTTAGGTAATCAATCTGGTCATATACATAGCAGAGGGGGTTGTTAATCAGTTTCAGCTGCTTTGGTGTTAATGAAATCAACAACAGGTGCATTGGAGGGTCAGCACTAAGACGACCCCAAAACAGGAATGGTTTTACAGGTGGAGGCCACTGACATTTTTCCCTCCTCAACTCTTCTGACTGTTTAAACTAGTTTTGCATTTGGCTAGGGTCAGTGTCACTACTGGTAGCATGAGGCCATACCTGGACCCTACAGAGGTTGCACAGGTAGTCCAAGTCCTCCAGGATGACACATCAATTCATGCCATTGCCAGAAAGTTTGCTGGGCCTCCCAGCATAGTCTCAAGAGCATGGAGATTCCAAAGACAGGTAGTTACTCTAGGAGAGCCAGACAGGGCCATAGTAGGTCCTTAACCTATCAGCAGGACAGGTATCTGCTCCTTTGTGGAGGAACAAGATGAGCGCTGCCAGAGCCCTATACAATGACCTCCAAAAGGATCCACTGTCAGATCTTACACTGGTGCAGAGGATCCTGGGTTCCTCTTGGTGCATGACAATGCCTGGTTTCATGTGCTGAGAGTGTGTGAGCAGCTCCTGCAGGATGAAGGATTTGACACCACTGACCTGCCTCCACACTTGCCTCACCTTAATCCAATACAACACCTCTGGGACATCATGTTTCAGTCCATCTGACACCGCCAGGTTGCACCTCAGACTGTCCAAGAGCTCAGTGATGCCCTGGTTCAGATCTGGGAGGAGATCCCCCAGGACACTATGCATCGTCTCATTGGGAGCATGCCTCAGCATTGTCAAGTGTGCATACAAGCATGTGGGGGCCATACAAACTACTAAGTACCATTTTAAGTTGCTGCAATGAAACTTTGGCAAAATCAACTGGCCTGTTGCATCCTTTTTTCACTTTGATTTTTGGGGCATTTTTTAATTTAGCCCTCTGTAGGTTGATACTTTTCATCCCTTAATTGCAAGCACATTACCCAGACCACATCAGTATAGATATCCAGCATAATTTTTTCCAATTGAGATCTGATGTGGTTTCAAAGTGTTCCTTTCATTTTTTTGAGCAGTGTATAATATTCCTTTGAGAGCACACTTGTTGTAGTCTGAATTATCGTGTGTGTGTTGAATTGGTAGTAACAGGTGTGACCAGTGTTAAAAAAGCTTCATTGCTTTGAGTGATAAAGGCAGGTGTCTCCTAAACACTCAGCTAGCCAAATGTATTAATTTTTAATCAGCATTGGAGATTTTAATTTTAACTGAAAATTCTCTTTCTAATGATTAATCACCGTCTGTACCCCAATGCCAATCCATCCATTAATCAGTTTTCTTCTCCACCTTCGGATCTCAGTGGGTAAGGTATTTTATAGCTATTACTTGGCGAAAGTTGAGGTGCATGGCTTGCCAGTCCAGCACGGGGCTATTTACAGCAGTTCTGATCAATTTTATGCTAAGCCAAAAAAAAAAAAAAGAAAAAAGAAAAAAGGTGCTTTTATTTCAATAATGAAGCTATTTGTAAGTGACCCCAAACTTTTGCGCATTAGTGTTTCCACAAACTCCTTTCCTGATACATGGCCTGTGAATGGCATATTAATTTAAACTCTTAAGAGTGGCTTGTATGGGTAATTTAAATTACTGATTAAGTTTGCCATCTTAATGACTTCTCTTGTGCTAAAATGTCTACAAATATTGTGAAATAAAGGGACATTTATAATACTGTCTCCTCCCAAAGTATTAGAACAGCAAGGCCAGTTACATTTTTTTTTCACTACGTACTGAAGGCATTTCTGCATGAGATCAAAAAATGAATATCAAAAGAGAGATCAGAGTTTTAACTTGTATTCCTTGGTATTCACTTCTAGATATGTGAAACAGCATAGAGCATAACACACTTTGTATCAAACCCCCCAGTTTTTCAAGTCAGTGTAAATATTGAAACAGAATGTTTTCAACTTAATTAAAGCAAAAAATATTTGGTTGCAAATCCCTTGCTTGTAATAACTGTAAGAATCAATCAATCAATCAATCAATCAATCAGTCAGTCACATCTCAGAGTGCTTAACAGAGCAATAAAAGCACAAGAGTATAATTAAATATAATATTTAGAGAAAAGAAAATATACATATACAACAAGCCTGACCCATAGGTTCTACCAGATTTCTTGTTTCTTTACAGGCTTTTAGCACAGCATCTTTTAGTTAATGCCTATTTTACAGGGTTTCTCCCTTCACTCTTCTCTTCGGAAGGTGAAATGCATGCTCAGTTGGGTTCAGATATGGTGATTGACTTGGCCAATCCAAAACTTTCTGTTTTTTCTCCTATGAAGTCCATTGTTGAGGTGGCAGTGTGTTTTTGACCAGTCCAGCTGCATGATCAAGTTTTTCCCAATTCATTTGGATGAACTGGAAGATATTATGTTTCCATAGATTTCTGTGTCTATTCTGCTACGACTGTCATGAGTTACATCATCAATAAACATTTTTGAGCCTGTTCCAGGAGCAGCCATGCAAGCCCAAGCCATGACACGGCCTCCACTATGCATCTAAGTATTCCATAACAGCAGCTTCTTTCTCCAGACTTTGACTTTTCCATCATTTTGGTAGAGGTTTTATGGACTGTCTCATCAGTCCATAAAACTTTGTTACAGAACTGTTGTGGATTACTGGGTACTTTTTTTTGCAAATTTTCTTTCCAATTTTTACTGCTGATAAGTGGTTTGAATCTTCCAGTATGGTCTCTATATTGCTGTTCTTTTACAGGATATTCAGAATTGTGGTATTGGCTATGCTAAATATTTTTGAAATACCACAGATAGATATTGCCCCTTTTCTCAGCTTCAGAATGACAAGCTGTTCTCCATTTGATACTCTGGGCTATTTGTGGTCCACCCTTCTTTCCTACAAATGCAGTCTTCACAGGTGAAAGCCAAAGTTTAAACTGAGGGTAGATTTCTAGGGCTACTTCATGTTTAAACCTTCAATCTTATATGACACATGCTAACAAAAAACACCTGTCACTTACCATCTTCCAATACTTTTGTTCACTTGAAATTAGACAGTCTCATCCAAAATATGTTAGATTCTATTATGTTTAACATGTTGAAGTGCAAATACCAGGAAATAAAACCTGAAACTGTGATCTCGCTTCTCATATTCATCTTACAAATGTCTTCAGTGCATAGCAAAAAAAAAAACCAATTAATTTTCCTTGATGTTCAATACTTTTAGAGGGGACTGTATCTGCATTGCTACTTCAAGTCAAAATGTTTAGCCAATGTTGCATTTTATTTTTTCCCTCAGTTTAAGTCTTAGACAATACTTAAAACTTAGATGGTTTGGCATTTTGGAAAATTTCATCCATTCATTTCATTTCATTTTCTTCCGCTTATCTAATTCAGGGTTGCGGGGGGTGCTGGAGCCTATGCCTATCCCAGCTGTTAGGGGGCGAAAGGCAGGGTACACCCCGGAGAGGTCACCAGTCTGTCGCAGAGCCAACACAGAGAGACCTTCTTATCTATGGTCAATTTGGAATCGCAAATAAACCTAACCCCTTTGGACTGTGGGAGGAAGCCAGAGCACCTGGAGAGAACCCACACAAGCATGAGGAGAACGTGCAAACTCCACACAGAAGGGCCTAGGGTAGCAGGCTGTTGGATTTGAACCCGGACCCTCTTGCTGTGAGGCAACAGTGCTAACCACCATGTCACCCTTTTTTTTTTTTTTTTTTTTCCCCAATTTTTTTTTTTAATTTTTTTTTTTTTTT